>JAEIFV010000046.1:600000-896130 GCA_018904265.1 Lordiphosa collinella | reverse complement strand
CCAGAGTTTTGTTTTGCACAAACAGTAAAGGAGTAGAAATAACTAGGCGTGTTTTTGACTTCCAATATGTCATTTTAGAAACATTTGACACAAAAGTGACAGACAACTAAAGTTGCTGTCAGCAGCACTTGGAAGCATCTTCTTGGGAAGAAGAAAGTTAACAACAGCATAAAACTGTTTTAGCCACATCCAGGACAATTCTGTTTATGCCGGCGTGATCTGGGGATTTAGCAGATTCAAAGATTTAGAGCGATTGCTTCCTTCTACATTAAAAAATCTTATACCTGCCCTAAATACTCCAGAATTGCATGCAATATGTATAGACACTGAACTACCTACAATGTACCAGTACACTCTGCAGGTGCACTTTAACTATATTAGCAAAAGCTATGCTGGTGGACTCTTCAGACAACAGGTCAGGCACTGTTTTGGAGACGTCCACAGTTTTTCTTGAATGGATACTATGGTCAGAGACAACAACATAAGAACATGTAAAGCCTGACAGCAGAGAACCTGGAAACATGGCAAATAGAACTGTTACTTCAATTGACGAAGGAGAAAAAATGATTTTGAACGGCATAAGACAGAGTAGCACCAGTCAACATAAGCACCTCAGTTTCAGCCTATATGAAAACTACTTTAGAGACGATTTGAACACAGATGCAATATCGCTTATTTTCAGGCAAGAACTAAATACTCAGACTCAACTATATGCCACATGGAACATTGAAAAGCCGATGCACCCTATGCAACCTGGATGAAGAAGATTGTAGCCCATTTCATAGCGCGATGTCCGATAGGTGAGCACCGTGCTACTGGGAAAATGGACCCTAAAAACAACGGAAATGCTTGACTTACTAAACGGTACCAACTGGCCCTCTCTAATCTCTTGTCTGAGGGAGGCGTACAAGTTTAGACAGGAGTTCCTTGGAGATTTTCAAATAGTGTCTTGAGACATAACAACTGAATCCCAGGGGAGAACGGTGTGGTATCTGGTTCCATGTCTGTTTAACACAAAACAATTTTAACACGTCGATTAAACACAAGTCATTTCAACACAAAACAATTTCTACACACGTCAATTCAACACACGTCCATTTAACACAGCACAAATTTAACACTAGGAACTTTAACACATTACAATTTTAACACAATATAAGTCTTACACAACCAATTTTAACACAGTTCAATGTAATCATTCGTCAATTTAACACACAACAACTTGAGCACTAACAAATTGATTTAAAGTGATCTTATGACCTTCAAGACGGGACTTGAATTCTGTAGAATAGAACTGGAAGTTACAAACTGCGATTTTTTTTTCCGTGGACCCCTCATTCCTTCACAATGCCTAGCGCTTAATATGGATGAAACTGAGCGAATATTTCAAAATCCATTTTTGTTTGCAGCGCAATTCAATTTTTCTTCGTTGAAAAGAAAAGGGTACAAAGGTTCCATGTGTATATAACCCGAATACATTTCTGCGCGTTAATTTAACACACGTCATTTTATCACAAAAATTCATCGTATACAAATTTAACACTCGTCAATGTAAAATAAGCAAAACTACGAGAGTAGTAAATTATGACCCAATAAGAGTGCACGATTAAATTACAATTTTGGCGGTTGCCACAATGATAGCGCGTTATTCACTTGTGTAGAGCTCCAGAGTATACTGTACCAGAGGTACACAGAGAATATTTAGTTTGTGCAAAAGTATGTAACTGCAAAGTACATATATTCTTGATCAGCATCAACGGCCGAGTCGATACAGCCATGTCCGTCTGTACGTCCGCCCATCTGTGTGAACATACAGACAGAGAACCGTCAAAGTAATATAGTTTTATGTGTTCCTGTTAAAAAAATGCGCCGCAGGCAAAATTTTTTTTTAAAAATCGCGCGATTTTTAAAAAAAAATTTTGTTTGCAGCGTATAATAATATTATGTGTTCTTGTTAAAATAGCGCTAGTTTCAGCTAGCGCCTTGCATTTATATTTACTAGTGTATTCCACACATCTCCATTGCATTTTGTCTTTGCCCACTCGTAAAAAATTATAAACGTATCCTTTATGAACTAATTGGGGTTTACCTCTTTGACTATTGACAAAATGGAGCGGCATTTTAAATAATATTTTTAACAATTAAAGTTTACTATTTTTGGTTTGTTCACATTGACATCTGCGACTAAACTGATTTCAAATCAATAAAAACACCAAAATAACTAAATTGTCGATTTGATGATCAGAGCTATGTTGATGTTTAAATTGTGGAAAATAATAAATTGGTGTGATGAATTGACTCTGGTTAAAGTTGAATTGTGTTAAAATTCCTTGTTTTATTTTTGTCATGTGTTAAATTGACATGTGTTGGAAATGAATATGAAAAAATTGTCTTGTGTTAAAATTGCATAGTGTAGAATTTGCTTGTGTTGAAATTGCCCGTGTAGATTTTGTGTTGTGATGAGTTTGTGTGTTGGGTGAAATTGTATGTGTGTTAAACAGACGTGTCACCTTTCGTTATGCAAAGACACACACGAGCGTAACACACAACCACATATACATAAGCATAAGACAGTTTGTAAGTTTCCCCTTGGCAAAAGTGGCAGTGAAAGACAGAAGAGAAACAGGAACGAAAAAAGTGTGTTCCAGAGCAACAGAAATGAACAAAAACAGAACTGAAACTGTCTTTCGCTTGCTTTGTTTCGTTGTGTCCGTAACCTAACTGTTTTTTGTTGACACGAAAAAAGTGTTGAGAGTTTTTTGCGAGCTCTGATTATCTATATATTAATACGCTAAAAAGCTTCGATACGAATGTACGGCCCCCTTTTAGCATAGTAAAACAAATTAAATTAATTCAAAATTTATAACATATGTTCGTATGAGAATTTCAGCCCAGCCAGTGCAAAAAAAAAATTAATTGCAATTATTTATTGTTTTATAACGAATTAAAAGTTGTACTAACACAGACACACTTTACACAGATAGGAGAGCAACAACAGCAATAGGCCAACACTCAAGGTGTGCTTTGCTCAATTGTATTTTGAGCTTTGTAAACAGAGAGAGTGGCTCTCAGTGCGCTCTCCCTGTGAAGAGACGATCAACGGGAAAAAAAGCTTCTACGCATATTTTGTTTTTGTTTTAAGCAGATTTACAGTTGCTGGTCTGACTGAAATCCAATTGACAAGATATTTTTTTTGCGAGGCAAGTGCTGTTAATAAAATGTATTTTGGAGCGTAAACAATAACTAATATTCTTAAAAAATTTGTTATATTGTTAATCCTATTGATATGTTCGTCTTTCTTTCTAGCATGGTAATGTTGGAATGAGTATTAAGACCAGAAAAAATTGTATTGCAATTATTTATTGTTTTATAGCGAATCAAAAATACATACGGTGACATGCAGATGGCATTAAATTCAATTGACTAAAAAATTAGTGCGAAAATAGTCAGTATTGTTCGGGAAATTTAATAAGATGACAAGAATGGTACTTTATAAGGAAACATTCAGTTCGATGGCAAATTCACTATTCAAATTTAAATACACCGAGCACAATTGGAGACTGTGCAGTGATCTAGAGATCGAATCGGTATTACATCGAATCGGAAATACATCGATTCTATGGATTTAACGCCTGTGGTAGGGTCAGCCATTATCACTACGCTACAAAATCTCTTCAAAAATATGTATATATTTTGCCTTTCCACACTTTCTTTGGAGCCATCCTCAAGCAACATTTCCAGGCTGTCGGCTTCAAAATAAAGAAATGCATTGAAAATTGCTTTAAGACTTACACTTTACCAAAACTTTAACAAAAGATCAAGGAAAGAACGAAAGGATGTTTATAGCTTTCTGGGAACCTATGCAAAGTTAGTTAACCAAATGTTGTCAGACTGTTCAAAATTGGAATATTTGTTAATCAGGTTTTCCAGGGTTTCAAACCGATTCAGATACTATTATTTTTCGACCAAAAACTATGCAAATATGAGATTTTTTGACATATTATTTTAGACTTAAGCCTAGTATGGAGAACTCAAAAAAGCGCTCGCAAACAAAAATTTTCATATAAAAATGACACTGTAAAACAACTCACAAAGTTTTCGACGTAAAACGTTTTGTGACTAGTATGCTGACAAGCAATCAGGGGGGTTGTAAAATCCACACTGACGTGTTCGCGTTGCCAACTACGTTGAACATGTGGATTTTATTGAACAGCTGTTCGAGTTTTGTTTGTGCTCCCAAACTAATAAAATTTATTTATTTTGACGGTCGGTAGAGCAAAAATATGTCAGAAAAAGGTGGCCATGGAGGTGGCCATGGAGGTGGCCGTGGAGGTGGCCATGGAGGTGGCCATGGTGGTGGAAAATGGTCCAAAAACCGCAATATTTGCCAAATTCTTAATCTCTGTGAAACTTTGGCGATTGGCTAGACGCTTGCCCGAAAGGTTTTTAAGCAGAAGAAATGGGCGGAAAATGGTGCACAATCTGCGAAATTTGAAAAATTATAGCGTTCATCCGGATGCAATGCAACTTTGAGGAATGGTTGAAGAATTGGTGGACAATGTTATTTGTTGGCCGATCTTTATCAAATTGTGTTGCTTTAAATTTGAAAAGTTCACCACCAAGATCGGAAATGTCAGGAGAGACTTTATTTTTAACCGCGGAAGGGGCATAAGAGTTAATCTCTGCTTTCAGCCGATGTATGTAAGATACGGCCAAATATTTCTATAATTTTTCTTCTTGGGTCAGGTTTCGAGCTCCATACGGCTTCATGATGCGCTTGTGCAGCGGAAATGCATCATCTCCAACAAGGAAGAATGGGGTGTTCTTTCCGTTGAGCAAGTTGTCTTCTGGAAACTCCAGACTGCCAGACAGAATGGCCTTGCCAAACTTAGAGTGCGAGAAGACATTCATGTCTCCCTCACTTCCATAAGCTCCAATGTCGATGTAAATAAATCAATAGGATGCGTCGCCTTTTTGGCGTTTTTGGCATTTTTTTGTTATCTTAGCACACTATTTTGTTTTACGATCCACTTTCGTAATAAATGGCATTTTCGTGCGCACAAACTGTTTGGCGTTCTCCGTACCAGGCTTTAATGTTAAGTGTTAATTTGTTCGATGGTCGAATTTCGACCACAGGGCGAGCCTAGTTATTCTTATTATTAATAAAAAAAAACTACTACTACTACTCAAATATGGCCAAAAAGTGCCTTATTTAGGCTTATTTAGTCAAATGTGTACAAAAAAATTTTCCAAATTTTTTGCCTGTGTGAACTCAGCTTTAGCTGACATACAGTAACCAAATTGAATTTGTTAAGCATTCAAAAAACTGTTAAGTGTTTCTTCTTTTCAAACTTACCTCCAAAAACACTATTTCTAAAATCTGCTTACCAAGGCCAACTTAATTGTACCTGAGGTAATAGGTCGGCAATGGGTTATACAATGCTATTTAAGCTCTCTATTCTCCGATTCTGATTGATGCATCGTCGACAGCCGATTTAAGCTCTCGGAAGCTCAGGAATTACATCTCAGTTGCCACTCACTGCTTTTCTGCTCACATTGCCGATCTCTGCAAAAATTAGTAAATTTAATTTATGGAAGATCTTAAGAATAGTTATGATATGAGTCTAATAATTTGAAGGCTAATATTTTATTATAATAAGTTAAATTTTTCCGATCCAACCCGGTTTTAATTGTAATTAAAGTTCATTGACTCTTCCAATAAAGTAAACTGTCTCAAGATCAACAATTGCAAACATGAATGGATGATTGGCTTCGACATTGATTGCGATATGATCATCTCTTGCAGAAATCGCCATGGCTTTAATAGCTGAAAGAATATTCAGAAATCAATAGTTGAAATTTTATTTTTTAAGAAATTTTGCTCTCAAACCTGTGGTAGCTGCTGCGGTAGTTCCTTCCTCGTCCACCTCAATCATGGCCTTGTGCAACACATCATCAACTACCATCGACTGTGGGGTGAGCTCTGTAAAATTTCCATCCGTAAATATATGCCTAAAGCCAACATCAATTAAAGCGTCCACCAAGTCTATGTCGAACTCGATTTTGAATTTGGGCAAGTACAGGTTCACTAACTCAAACATGTTCTCTTCCCAGTTAAGAAACCGTAAATTTTGCTCTACTCTCTTGATGCCATTTATCTCTTTGGGAACCACTAGTAGCATATGTAGGTGGGTTTCGGCATAGGGTAAAAGGACCAGATGGGCATCTGCCCTAGAATCAAACCGATACTTCAGCATTCTTATTGCATTCATCATATCAACCTGAACGCTGCCTGCTTTTCCTCCGTTTTCATTCAGTAGATGAAATTCAGACTTTGTGGTATATTTTTTTTCAAACTGATGCAACCATTTACCATGGAAGTAAATGGCATTAACCACAACTAAGCTGGTGTCTTCGTCGAAAGCATCTTCGGGGATCACATGATTGATTTTATGTTCCGTCATTTGGGATACCCATTGGTTAATTTCCTCCCTTGCTGATCCCTGAAAGTCTGCATATTCAGCGCTTGCATTAAAGTATTGTTGAGAAAGTATTTGGTATTTGGGTACTATAGTGTATTTCTTGTCTAAGTACACCCGGTTGGCAACTCTTAAGGCAGATCCTCCAGCGAACCGATTGCTTGACAAATCATCTGTTTTGCTCTGACCCCTGAATCGTAAGCTAACTTTTAGCTCACGCTCAGTTTCACCTTCTGCACCTAAATAAAGTAGGGCCAATCCTTCACGAATGGAAATGGGTGAAATTACAACGTTATGGATGGTAGTCGACAGGACTTCTCCGGCGATTTTAAGAAAGAAGGGATTTGTAGCAAACCCCAGCGAGACACTACTAATTAAGAAAACGAGACGGAACCAGATGTTAGTCATGGCAAAGCATCTACTAGAAGCAATGGCTGCACTGGAATATGTTTTGCTTTATATACGGATTTCTTTACAACAAATCCAATTTGCTTAAATGCAAATCAAATTGAATTCGTTCCGATGAAGGCTGTTAGCTACTACTAATTTAATCAGTCAAAAATAAAATAATATACAATAAAAAATTGAAAAGTACACAGTGTATATTGAGTTTGTGCAAAAGTAAGTAGCTTCCATTGAAAACAAAAAAGTTTTTCTAACTAAGACTACTTTTTGGACCTTACTTTTCTATGGGATCTATACTATATATAGATGCCTGATTGCTGCCAAACTTGGTGAAATCTTTATGAAAGCAGAAAAGCACTGTTAATTACGATGTTGAAAGCGATCCCATTTAAAACTAAGCACCTGCTAGAACTTCTTTTCGACCGATCATTCATACTGCGGCTATATGCTATAGTTGCTTTATCCGATTTTGATAAAACTTTTGTAGAAATATGCTAAAATATATAAAATAAGAATATGCCAATTAAAAGGACGTTTTCTTAAAAAACAAAAAAGTTTTTTTCTCACTAGAACTAGTTTCTATGGGAGCTATATGTTATAGTCATCCGATTTCGACAAAACTTTGCAGAATTGTGTAAAAATATATTTAATAAGTGTATGCAAATGATTAAGACGTTTTCATTAAAAACAAAAAAGTTTTTCTCACTAAAACTAGTTTTCGACCGATCGTTAAAAACCTGCTCGCAGCTGCTCCAGTAGTTCCTGTCTCGTTCACCTCAATCATGGCCTTGTGCAGCACACTGTCAACTGCCAACGGTTCGGTGGATGAGGTGAGCTCTTCGAAATTTCCCATACCAAATATTGCCTAAGGCCAAGATTTTTAAAACGGACACCAAGTCTTGGTCGAACTCGATTTTGAATCTGGGTAAGTACAGGTTCACTAACTCAAACATGTTCTCTTCCCAGTTTAGAGACTGTAGATTTTGCTCTACTCTCTTAATGCCATTTATCTCTCTGGGCACCACTAGTAGCATATCTAGGTTGGTTTTGGCATAGAATTGAGACCAGATGGGTATCTGCCTAAGTCAAACCGATACCTCATTCTCTTCTGCATGTACATCATATCAACCTGAACGAAACCTGCTCTTCCTCCGTTTGGATCAGAAGATGAAATTTAGACTTTCTAGTATTCTCTTGTGAAACTGATACAACCATTTGGCATGAAAGTAAATGGCGTGTCTGATCTGGTGTTCACTCTACGAATGGGATGTTATCATTGATCATATATCCCGTTTTTCGGATACCATTAATTAATGGTCTCCCGCTTTGCTGATCCCTGGAAGTCGGCATATTCAGCGCTTGCATTAAAGTATTGCTGAGAGAGTTTTGGTATTTAAGTAATATGGGAAGTTCCTTTTTACGTACCGATTGGCAACTTCTAAGGCATAGCGTCCAGTAAAGCTATTGCTTGACAAATCCTCTTGTTTGCTCTGTCCGCTGAATCCTAAGCCAACTTTTGGCTCCTCGCTCAGTTTCACCTCCTGCACCCAAAGTTGGGCCAATGCGGTTCTGAATGGAAAAAGGAGTGAAATTACAGCGTTTTTAATTGTAGTTCTAGAGAACTTGTCCGGTGATTTTATGAAAAAAGGGATCTGCAGCAAGCCCCAAAGAGACACTACTAATTAGGAATAGAGACGGAACCAGTTGTTGGCCATGGTGAAGGCACTTCTAGAAACAATGGCTGCATTGAAATGTTCTCTGCTTATATACAGATTTATTCAGAACGAATTCCATTTTTTGTTCCGCAGAATTTGCTAAGCTGCTCTTATATAAAAATTAAATTGTAATGCATTTTTGTGGGTTTTACGTATACTGAGAAAATAGTTTTAATAAGTATGCTCTAACCTCTAAACATCTAAATATTTAAGTGTTAGTGCTCTAATCAGCTTTACAGACGCCGATTGTTCAGTGGTTTAGTGTTCAGGAATTGTTCACAACTCGCTTGATGGGGCACAGCTAGGTTTCATCGGTAAGCAGGTCCCTTCTATGCCAAATAGTTTTTTTTTTCGGTTCTTAATATCGCCATATTCTTAATCAAAGCATTTCAAAATTTAAAGAGTCAGTGAACAACATACAACAATCGCGTGAACTGTTACTGAGTAGAAAGTATTTTAATTTAGTCCAAAGACAACTTATGAACTCACTTATCAGGAGTCACTTAACAATAAGCAACTGATCAACAGAACAGCTGAGTTATCAGTCACTGTCCCATGAATCACAGAACAAAAAAGATCAATTTAAGGAACATCTTTACTTGTCTTGTTTTGTTGTGCAACTATTAATGTTCACTCAGTGTTGCAACCAACCTCCTATTGAAAGCTATTTGGAACTTCAACATTTTTGCATTTTCCAATTAATTCTCGTTTGCAACTCCAGATGCGCAAACTAAAGAAATGGTTCAATCTGATGGCCCTCAGTGCGTATCCCTTCACCGAGAAGCTGGCCCTAATGTTGAAGAAGCTTTGATGAAAATATGACTAGCAGCTTCGGCTTATTTCAGTGCTTTAAGATTAGAGAACCATGTGCCAGGAGTGGTCACTACTGATATTGCTTGAGATTACTCAGAGCCGAAAAATGGTCTTAGAATTTGATCGAGGAGTTTTAAGCCTCCTCTACAGTGTAACACCTAGATACGTTATGGTGTCCTTATGGGTAATTCGAGTTCCATCTAAAGTGAGTCGAGAAGTATTGCCCCTACGAAGTGTAAAAGTAACATGCTGCGTCTTCTCCGCATTAACACCTATATTCCATCGTGAGACCTTGGATTTTTTGATCAGCAGTATAAACTGTGTTCAAAACAGGGCCAAGAACACTTCCTTGCGGGACACCTGCTCGAATAGGACGTAACAAGGATCGCGCTTCACGCACTTCAACAGAGATAGCTCTGTTCGTCAAAAACGAATCAATAAGTCTCCACAGAACCTCGGGAGTATCGGCTTCAGTTTATTTAAAAACCTCATGCCAGACTCTATCGAAGGCTTGGGGTACATCTATAAATACTGCCGAACAGTAATTTCTTTTTCAAGGCATCGAGAATCATGATTAACTACTCTGTGAAGCAAATTTATAATACGGAATGGAGCACCTCCTTAACACTTTGTAGGCTGTGGGAAAGACTGAATCAATTACAACCTAGACTACTTTTACATACATGGCCCAACTTGGGGACTGCCTGCTTTCGAAACCTCAGTACCAGTAATCGGAAAAGTAAGCGATAACCGAAAGCTTGGAGCTCCATTACATCTCGCACATACTGAAGTGCTAGAATTGTAATCGACGGTGTTGATGGGCCGGCCACTAAACGGGAACACAATTTTTGAATCGTATGCGCTGTTGTACCGCAGATTCTTTACGACCCAATGTACTATTGAGTGGTAGGTATATAGGTTGGTGATGCGTTATGTCATACAGCTCCTTAAGCAAACGTTAATGAATTAGTAATGTACTTGCAGCACGACTCTATACTCTGTAATTCAATCAATATAACATTAACCAATTATAAAGAATATTTATATAAAAAAAAACAAAAATTACATTTTCAGTCGGCTAAAAGCTATTGTGTGTGTTACAAGAGTTATTGCGCATTCAGCAGATAAATGCGATTTACGATTTGTGATTTATGATTGCCAATTTTACCTGCTGAATGATTGCCGATCGCGATTGGTATAGCAACAATAATGGGCGTGTTCCGCAGCACACGCAATCATCTAACATAAATCAACAATCACAAAAAAAGTGTTTGGCTGCTGGTGAACGGTTTTGATAGAACAAAACTATCGATATTTTTTTTGCGGACGTTTGAATTTTGACTGCAAATAAAAAACAGTTTAAATATGATTGTCATCAATAACGCCGTCGATTAAAAGTAAGGCGTCAAAGTTATCGGCATTCTTAAGTGGCGGCTTGGAGGCCTATTTGACCAAGTGGTTTTGGCATCTGCTTGAAATGGACACCAAATGTAAGTCAATTTAATAATATAACAACAAATGGAGATTCCGAAGATTCGGAACATAAAAGTGACGTACGACAACATAAAAGAAAGAATAGGAGCACTGGTGAAGGAGCGACATCGTGGGAGCATTTCGCCGATATGGACGCCCTCTTCAGTTAAGCTAATGGATATTTGTTTTTGTATTTAAGTATTGAGCACTTTTAAATGCTTCAAAAATCCAAACTGCATGCTAGATTATAAGGTGAAAGTAAATGGACTATAAGAGAATATTCATAGTACAAATGCTGTTTAAATATCATACCATAATTACGCATCCAAGAAAAAATTAAAGAAAAAGACCTGCAAATCTGTGTTTTCTTAATCAAGTCATAATTATACCCGTTACTCGTAGAGTAAAAAGGGTATACTAATGTCGTGCAAATGTATGTAACAGGCAGAAGGAAGCATCTCCGACCCCATAAAGTATATATATTCTTGATCAGCATCAGCCGAGTCGATATAGCCATGTCCGTCTTTCCGTCTGTCTTTATGAACACCTAGATCTCGGAGACTAGAAGAGCTAAAGCTACCAAATTTACGCAGATCAAGTTTATATCAAATTTTAGCCAGGCCCCTCCCGCCCCCACAATAAATAATGTTGAATAACTCTAACAATTTTAAAGATATCAAGCTCATATTGCAGTGTAGTGTATGTGCCAAATATCTACAATCTCTGAAACTTTCATAAAGATCGGATAATGTATGCCAGAGTTATACAAATTATTAAAAACGTTGCATACTTTTTGGCACCACATGCAATTTTTGCTCACATAATGTTGAAATGCTCACATTAATTTTAATGTTCTGTTAATTAACATAGGGAAAGTCTACTAAACACTAATTGCCCTTAGTAACGGGTACATCGAAGTCGGGCTGGACCGACTTTAACTTACGCTCTCGTTTCCATCTAAGACTTGATGAACACTTCTTATAGTTGCATTAAGGTCCAAATGACAGTTTGTCTCGTTAATAGACATGTCTGTCCGAACCGCAAGACGCCGAATTTTCTGTATGCAGCGTGCGTCAATGTCGGTTGAACTTACGCAGCCTTTGATTTCTCTACAACAATGGAAATTTTTCAAAAAGGTTGAAGTCGCGTTTCTATGCAGGTTGACTTTGGCAGCTATATCACCAATTTTTATTCCACTTTCCTTTAGTTCAATCATTAATCTACGCTCTTCAACTGAGAAATGCATTCCACGAGGCGTGCTAGGATAAAAACCACTTCAAGAATATTTGTTGCATATTATAAATGCATTCACTATTTAACTTCAGGTTTTTTTTGAATTTATGCAATAATGGAAGCAAAATATATTAAATGATCGGGACGCCTACCGCCAAATGCATAAAACTAAGCTTTAACATATACTTATTACCTAAGAAAATGCTGACACACCACACAAAAGTCAAAATATCGCACTAAGAATGGTGTCCAAAGCAGAATTTTGATAAGGAATCTAAAAATAGAATATAAGAACACACTTTTGTATTCCATCGACTAATGTAAAGTTTTTATAATTGAAAAGATAGAGAAAGACACTTATGCACATTTACTTCTTTCCCTGAGGTATATATATTCTTGATCAGCATCAACAGCCGAGTCGATATAGCCATGTCCGTCTGTCTGTCCGTATGAACGCACAGATCACAGAAATGGTAAGAGATAGAGGTTTGAGTTGAATGGAACATATGTTTCTTATACTTGCAGGCAGATCAAGTTTATTTTCAATTTTTGCCACGTCCCCTCCCGCCCCCTCAAATTGGAAAAAACGTCATATCTTCCACAGTTTTATAGATAGAAGGTTCGTTCTTTCTGGACGTATTTAGTTAATGGGATTCTTTATCGATCCGCCAAAGGAATAATAAAGATCGGATATACGGTTGTCGAGTTATAAGGAAAACAAACTATTATTGGCAGCACCGGTCGCAACGGTGATGGGCAGCACTTCACAGGTACAGAGTATGATATAGTCGGGCATGACCGACTTTCTTTCTTGTTTTTTCTATTGGCATTTGAAATTTTGGGCCTTTTTGAAAGAGTCAGTTTTTGTATCGCTCGTATCTCAAAATTCATTCAGATCTTGGCTTGAATATCCTCGGCAAAGTTGTAGAAATTCACCTAGTCTGAAAAATTGTCGTGAATTATTTTCTAAAACAATTCCGTCTTCATGATCGAATTTTTTCCATACTAAAGGCTACACATCAATTAAACTGGAACTATGACTCTTTGTATAGAAAAATATTGTTAAATTCTTTTAGACTTAAAACATAATTGTTCCTTTTTTAAATATTAAAACAAAAAATCTCTTCTCAAGATATAAAAATGAAAAAAAAAGAAACACAAAACGTATTTACACAAAAGTGTATTTCACTTTTTTTGAGGTTCATCGTCTGAGTCCGAAAATTCAGAAACCTCCTGCCGTACATAAGTTTTTTGGCTCCACCAATACACTTCACCCAGCAAGGCATCTAATTTGTTCCCTTAAAACGCTTCTCCATTGGCATGCGCTCTCCCAGCTTGTCCGACCCGGAGGGTAATTGCTTGGAAAGCTCATCCAAATGGATATTTAAAATATGCAATTTGAGCGACATCGGAACTCCAATAGTTTCGAATGACTTCATCATAATTGCGCCAAAACCTTAAAGTTTTCATCACGGTGTTTGCCAAGAATTACACATTTTAGGCATTTTCAAGCAACCAGCTCATATTTGGCAAGGCCACATTGATGCCAATGAAACGGAAAGACATGACCAGCACTGATCTGGCTGTAAAATTCCCATTCGACTCACTTGCAGACAGTTGTTTGATGACCATTCGCTCAAAATTGTTTTTGTTAGTGGTTACCAGCAGACCACTCGTTTGTTTTGAAAAATTAGAGCAGATGGGAGTTATAGAAACACGAAAAAGGGGCAAATTCATTAGATTTGGACAAATCTAAGATTTTAGTTGGGAAAACGAAATATTTTTAAAAAATCATTGAAGACAATTTTTGTTGACTGGGTGAAGATCTACAACTCTGACGAAGACATGCAAGCCAAGTTCTGAATGGTTTTAGAGATATGAGCGATTCAAAAATTGACTCTTTGTCAGAAAGGCCCAAAATTTCAAATGCCCACAAAAAAAACAAGGGAGCTGTAGTAGAGTGCCCCGACTACAAAATACCCTGTTCCCTTGACTTCTTGTGTTTTCATACACATACACACACTCAGCGGCCGGGTGGCTCAGCGGCTACTGTGCGCGACCGCTGTGCAAGAGGTCGTGGGTTCGATCCCGCCTAGGAACATCTAATGAAAAGTTTTTTCTTTGAATAAACTTTACACCCGGTCACCCCTCTCTGCCGTTGGCGCCAGCTTTGTAGTAATTAGCCATGGAAAGCTTCTTAAACTGCCGTTCGGATTCGGCGTTAAGCTGTAGGTCCCTTTTTCTTGTGCGAAAATTAGAAGCGCAAAAGCCAAGATATTGAGAGAGGCTCGGCTTTGGCCCTTTGGGGCTGTGGCAAGCCATTTTACATTTACACGCACACTCACACATACACACACTCTCAGAGACTATAAGAGCTAGAGCCACAAATTTTTGCATGTAGGTAGGTGTATACCCGATTTAAATCGAGTTTGTTTCAGATTTGGAAAATTCCTCCCCCTCCCCCTTTAAGCGCAAAAAACTGTCAGAGCAACAATTTTTAAGATAGACCTTCCATACTTTATATATATCAAGTAAGGCCCAATATCTATCTATTCTGAAAAGATCAATAAGATCGGACAAAAAATACCGAAGTTATATTCGAATCAATTTTGCTTGTAGGGGAGAGGGGGGCCTTGCATTGTCAGTTACCGCGTTTGCGCGTGCGAGTGTGCGTATGTTAGAGTTTGTGTGTATATGTGTGAGTGTGTGAAGTCAAGGGAACAGGGTATTTTGAAGTCGGGGCACTCGACTACAGCTCCCTTACTTGTTTTTTATATATCAGTAGTTTCTTATTTACTGGGTATGAATGTCATCAAAAATTTAAAGTTGCAATATGTCGCACTGAGTTACTACTGATACTTGTATTTTCGTGCCTCTGACTGCCTCTAACCCTTAAGCCAAATTTTCGATTCATTTCTTGAAAATCAAAACCTGTACCAATTTCGATCGATCTAACTCAGAAACGAGAACAGACCTGACCGTTTTCGACCACGGATTAAATCGAAAAGTCAGCAAGTCCAGGCGGAGAAATGAGAGCTTTTAAACTCGTTGATTGAGTTTGCTCAACCTCTCTATTGTCGCTGCCAAAACCTAGAATGTATGCATGCACATAAGTTGTGCTATTGATGGGCACTTTCCTACGCGATGATAGTCCCGATTAGTGTAAATCAATTTCCACAGACGATAAAGACATTAAATTAAATGTATTTTTGTCTCAAATAAAATCGGTCGGTTACGTTCACTTAAAATAAGTTATTTCGGTTATGGTTTCGATTTATGTTTCGGTTTAAACTGGTTGTACAAAAGGCCAAAGAGCATGGCCGTGCTTCTCCGAATCCGAAGCCGAATCCGAACGAAAAAGTTTGAGGAGCTTTTTTATGGCTACTTACTTCACAGCAAAAGTATCTTAACAAGTCACTATCCAAATCACTAAAGGGTCAATGAACAAGACTGACTGAACCACACTCATTGAAAAAGTAACCAAACAAGTCCTTATACAAGTCGTTAAACAATAGTGCCGGGGCCAAAATGACTTTACAAGTTGTTTAGTAACAAGTCACAAACCAAGTCACTGTTGCATATGGACATATGATTAGACAGAACCGTTTCGAAGGCCTCCCGGCGCATCTCATCAGTAAGCTTCAATGCTGTTACACCATCAACCCATTTGCCAATTCCTATTTATATCAGTGAACCCGGCGAATAACAACTTGAAAACTGCTAGAATGCCAAACTCCTTAGTGCTATCTAAGCTCCATTTTTAGGACAGCCGAATGGTATTCAATGGTGTTTAAAGCTTTACTAATATAACTTAATCTTTGTTGTTTCATGGCGACTATTAATTACTGAGAACATCGTCACAGAGTAAGCTTAAAAGGGTCATGATTTTAACACTCATACCTTCATTGTTTCGTAAATAGACAAGTTGGTTCATGGCTTAAAAATCTTTGCAAAACAACCATTCCGATGCAACTCGTTGAAATTTGATTCCGTTTTTCTCCTGCTCTGGAACGAAAATCAAATAAACATACTGACTTAAATTTGTAGTCTACTTTTTGGGGCATTTAATAAGTTTTCCACTTTTTCACTCGCAATATTATTCTTTGGTCCTTTTACTAAGAAAATAAAATCCAATTTCTCATTCCCATATCCCCCAATTTTCTTTTGGCTTAAAAAGGGAGTATTTTTCATGTTTTGGGGGAAAATTGCTTGCATTCGTTTCGTTTTGCTGGCAAATATTTAAGAAATTTCTCTCCCAGCTTGGGCTCCGTTGTGTTCCGTTTTTTATAATTTTTTGGCTTGCTCATTTCGTTTGGGGCATTCAAAATGATGACTGGGCGTGTTCAACCACTAATTAGTCAGTGATATGCCAGCTATCATTCTCTATGCCTGAATGTATGTATGCATTTTCCCTGATTTGCAGGTCACTGCACCAAGCACTATTCCTGATGCTCCTCTGGCCTGTTGGTTGTTTGCTTGTTAGCTACTTGTTTAAGCAATTAAGCGCCGCCAACATGTTATGTCGTTGGCGTTGTTTAGCCAGCAGCTTAGTTTGCTGCTGCTCAACTTTAATTAAATGATTTTTAGCTTTCAGCCAAGTTGAGCGAACTGTTTTCCCGTGCCCAACATCATGCGAGCGAAAACTTTTGCTATTTACACGCGTTTGTTGTCAAAAGTTGCTCTCTGCCCGGTTAGCCCTGGCTCCCGCTGTTTACTAGTTTAGTTAACCCAAAAACAAAAACAAAATAAATAAAAATTTTTTGGCACTTCATTAGGCGGTGCAGATGACCGCTTTTGTTTTATCTTTCATTAAATTGTTTGACATTTTCTCCGTGCTTATGGCTAACTGGTTTGGCATTCCTGATTTCCATGAAACCACTTCGGTTTCTCAACGAACTCGAGTTATATTGTAAAATTCCTAAAATTTCAACCTAATGCTCAGCAAGGCGTATACTCAACATTCGTCTGCCCTTCGTGCCACCGCAGTGCGCTAATTTTAGCTTTAATTTTGTAAAATCAAAAGCTACAAAATGCATCAAACTGGAATATTACACATACGCCATGTAGCTCAAACATTTGTTCAGGTGTATGTACGTATGTATGTATTGTACTGTGTTTTGTCCTCTGCCCTGCGAGAAAACACGGTGGAGGGAGTAGGGAGGCGTGGTTGGCTGCCAGTTTACAAGTTAAGTTGCGCGTAAAATTACATGTAGTTAGGCATGTTCCGTCCCCCTTCTCCGTCCCACACTGCCCACTGGTCAGCAATTTGTGCTGTGGAACATTGCGTTTAAAAGCAAATTCAGCACAAAAATTTATTAGAAAACTGCAGGCACAGCTCTTTTTCTAGCATTGACAACGCACAACCAGGGAGACAGAGAGAGAGAGAGTGGTGGAACGCTCCTGGCCATCAGCTACAGCTACAGCCGTCGTCGTTGTTGACTTCGCTATGAATAATCTTTAGCAAACAACATAAATTGCATGTTGGCTTGTTTTCGACAATTTTTGGCGGGAGTTTTGTGAAAAATTGCACTGCCAAATGCATAGGCAGCCACAATTGCTGAGCAAGAGATGCAAGTCATTTGTTAAGGCGCAGTAAATGGAACTGAGCATTTATTAAGAAGCGGAACTTCGAACTTAACCTTCGAAATTAACCCGATGGAGCTTGTTTTACAAGTTCTTTGTACAAGCAATTGGTAGCAATCCACTTTCCGTATGAAAAAACAGATCTCCAATTTGATAAAAGCTTGAGGTGCGACTTATATGGTACTTATTCCCTGCTAATACTCGAAGAAATATCATGAGAAATACCCTTCTGAGTGTGCAAACTTAATTTCCATCAACAATTATGCATTTGAACAAAATACATACATAATCCACCCTGGACATTCACTCAGATTGTCGCAGCAGATAGTTCGGCATTACATATAAAGATCTTCTTTAAAAAGCTAGACAATTTATAATCGACTACACAAAACCAAGTGGGTTAAAATAATCAAATAATTACAATTTGCTTAAGCGCAGTTTCCATTCGCCGCGGAATATTACACGCGAAATAGGCGATGTTTCGCAGATTCTTAACAGAGTCTGCAAAACTGCTGTTATCAACATGATAACCGAAATTTTGAAGTCGATAGTCTTTTCAAAGTAATCTTACACTGTTATAACGCTGTTAAAATTTAAATATGCTCTTGGTAAACAAATCAAATTGGAAGTTGTTTTTAAAGTGAAGTTGATTAATTAATAATGCAGAATAATGTAGAACTCGCACCAAAAATATTTTATGATCTATTTGAATATATTATCAATGACCCCCAATTGAACGTTGTTTAAAATGGAGTGCCTAAAAGTCAACATTATTAAATGCTTCAGTCCCTGCTGCTTAGATTGACCCATAGCAATACTGTATATTTGGAAGACCAAGCTCTCAATGGCACACAAATTCCTCTCGGCTACTAGTGTTCTTCGGCGGTCGGTTGCGCCCGCGAACTTTTAATCAATGCTCTGGACTCCGTAAAAGAAGGCTAATTCAATGGAACGCCACCTGAGCTACCTGTCAGGAAGCGCTTTGCAGATGGCATTCAGACAGCCTTGCATTTCATCACTTGAAATATATAATAAATAATGTTTCAACATGTAGCGGCATGACTTACCACTTTTGTCAAGCTTCCCACTCGCTCTTATCTTTTACTGCGTTTATTAAATAAAGTTTATCAACATTAGAAAATGCCTGTGATCGTCGCTTTCTGACAGATTCTTTTTTTGGTGCGACTATGTTTGTGCATCTTACTTACAATTCCTTGCGAAATATCGATTCGATTCGTTCTCTCACAATTTCGCGCGAAATGAGGCGTTAACAGCACTTAAGGGGCACACCTAGTGTGATGGCCTAAAAAAGGTGATTTTGGGAATTTTTATTAAAAACTATTACAATTATTCAAAATTTTAAGAATATATTTATACATGTTTCAAGAATATACAGTGAAATTTTTGAAGAAAAAATTAAATATTTTTTAAGTTATAGACGATCTCAACGGCTCGAAAAAAGGTCCTCCTGCGTGATCCGGCCTTCTCCGTGGATGAAATTTAAAAACAAAAATTCCGTTAAACTAGATAATATTGCTGTACAATGACTACGATAAAAAAAAATCAAAAATTGACATAGCGGCGTTTTAAAAAAAATCGAATTTACCCAAAATTGGTCGTTTGGCCTGCATTCGATTTTTGATCAAATCAAAAACCGATAGTTCACGTACGGAGAACTATATATGAACATTTTAAAAAAATTTGATAGGCGGATCATTGGTTTTGAGTAATCACTGCGCAAATTCGGAAAATGCTGTTTCGAGAAAAACGCGTTTAAAGATAAAATGATCGTCTCTCAGCGCCGAGCGGCTTCTTTAAATTGCTATAACTCAAAAACTATTTGAGATATCGATTTGAAATTTAATATGTTATTTTTAAAGGTGTAATCTACCGAAATATGAAAAAAAAAATCGATTTTTTAAAATTTCACAGTGTTGCCGCTACGTAATTGGTAACAGAACGTAGTGGCAATACGTAGTCTTTTTTCGTGTGGAGTGGAAACTGGTTACAGAATCGCGACACGGAAAATTTACGGACCGGGGGTTTTTTTTTTGGGGTTTTTCATTTCGCGGCCATTTTGCGCCAAGTGGAAACTGCGCTTTACGTCGAAATGTGGATCATACCCGATGGGCTAATTATTTATCTCCCGTAATTTTTAGTATAAAGCCAGAATTGCGTAAATATGATCTGCTGCCTGTAGTTTTGTACTGACACAGACAAATTTAAGATCAACATCATATTAATGTGGGAACGCCGCCTCTGGGCCTTTTGAAGTTTGTTCGTAAAATTCATAAAAATGTAAGAGTCCACGGAGAGTCAGGAGAGCAGGGAAAGGCTCGAACTTTGGTAAGCAATGAGGGCAACTTACGATCAGAAAGTTAGTCGATGCTAAAATCTTGAATATGTTCATTATCGAATTATCATTATCGATACAATTGTAACGTACACGCCTGTATCACTAAGATCCGAGAGCTATTCTGTCTAACTAACTTGCACGGCTGTGCTCAGGGCTGTGGTGGGTTTTTGCTCTCGAAAACGAAAACGTCACACGACTTAAATGTAGACAGAATCACAAGGAACGGAACAAGGAAAACCCAAATCATGGAAACCGGAAAGCATCACTTATTCAGAGGGGAAGAACAAGGTGTTGGTGCTCTTCCATTCTCTATCCTCCCTACCTGTAAAGACTCCGTGTAAATCCTGAGCTTTACCCAATTGGTAACGATGCCTTGCCTCAGGTGCCCATCAAGAAAAGAAAACTAAATCATTTCAAAATTCAACATCGCCTTCATGGCTTAACAATATATTGATGGAATAAAGTGTTCATCGCGTTAACGTTACGCGATTTAGTAACGTAAAATCGGCTTGTCAAGATGACAACAGCCCGAGGGGCCAAAGCCAAGCCTCTCTAAATCTTGGCTTGTGGCTTCTAATTTTAGCACAAGAGAAAGGGACCTACAGTTTAACGCCGAATCCGAACGGCAGTTTTTGAGAGGCTTTTCATGGCTAATTACTGCAATGCTGGCGCCAACAGCAAGAGGTGTGGCCGGGTGTAAAGTTTTATTCAAAGAAAAAAACTTTTTCATTAGATGTCTCGAGCCGGCGAACCACGACCTCATGCTCAGCAGTCGCGCACACTAACCGCTGAGCCACTCCGGCCACTAACGTTACGATTTAAGAATATTAAAAATTACTGAAAATTATTTTATCAAGTAATGAAAAGAATTATTTCATGTATGGAAAAGGCTTAATAACAAAAAGTATTAATAGAATGATGGAAATCCACGAATATTATTTCACAGACTCATTAATATGGAACTGCTCTTCGGCAGAATTACCAAAAGATCACGGCTATGCCGTACTTACGTCAGCAGGCCTGGTGACTGATGAAGCTAACGATGTGTCTAAAGATGAAATTTAGTTGTCATGAGGGATGAGGATAAGTATTATGGGCGCTTGAACCAAAATCCGAACATATGTAGGCTATAATAAGATTACGGCAATAAGTGATTTATACTAAATAATGGGAAAAAGAAATTAAAACTACAAACTACAAATCCTTAATCCTTCATAAAGGTTTTATGGACATATCCATCAGGTAGACGACTTCACGTCGAAGTCTTCCGATTTGGGGCACGTGCAGTGAGATTCAGGCTAACCTGACCGACATTCCGCTTTCGCTCATAAGTTTGGGGGCAGCCCTCGCTTAGATTGTTGCTTTGATCATCCGACGCAGATTTTGCTTTCCTATGGACACATGTGCATGGAGTAGCCCTCCGTCTTCATTAGCAACTAAGGTGTATGGCGACTTGGGTTGGCCACGTCTATTAGCACATGGGTAAGACGTAGCTATCCGCCTTCGTCAGCTACTAAGACTTCTGATCTGCCTCACATAACCTCACACTCCTTGTGTCAGTGAATTCGCTTGTAACTTGCGGCTAAGCTCCGATCAATTTGCAAAGAGGGTTAGGCCGCGGCCAAAGCCACTCAAAAAGAATCAGCACTTATTCCCAGTGGAAAGGTTCGGGGCTTCCGAGACAATAATGCCCACGGCTGGGCCACGACGAAACGTCAGGGTCAAGACAGCCGCCTGAGCCAAAAAAAAACACTAATTAACCAGGATGACACCTTAACTGTAACCACAGACGCGTCGGTAATTTTTCCCTGCCAAGGTCAAGACTTAAGGACGGCTAATCTGCCGAGCGTTTTAACTGTTGCGAAGGCTTTTGTGGTTTAGAATTTCACAAGGCACGTGGCTTAACACAGTGCGAGCAGAACAACAATTTTTCACAACCGTATGGATCGAGGTTTGGATGTGCCAGCGATAGGGCTGCATTTTACCCAAAATACCAAATTGTGGCGTTTACAGCGGGAACAGTGACATTAGTAGGGCATTGCGTGTGTTGCGCAGTGTTGCCAGATCGTTGGGTGGTCAAGTTCGATTATCTGAGCAACCACTTTGGCGGTCAGCAGTTCAAATTCAAAAATATGAACTTTAACTGGCTTGGGAAATTAACCGTCCTCACACAATGCACATTGGGACAAATGACCCCTTTTCCTGTGCAAAAGTGATAAATATCAAAGTGCTGTTTTATATTTCTTGCTTTTGTTTTTGGTAGAAACTGCTTCAAAACAAAGACGCTTGATGTTTGACTGTTCTAAAATAGAACAACGTCTCACAGCTGCGCGTCAAAGTCGAGAAACTTTAACTTTAAAGCAATGTTAAGCGAGTCCATATGGAAAAAGGTAGCTAAACGCTTGCTAAAACTTTAAGCTGGCCTCTTAGCTTGAGCCGTTCTCAGACAAGCTAAATGTCTTAGCTCATACCCAGCTAAAAACGCTTGGCGCCGCAACCTTGACTGTCTAAAAGCTGTCAGCTTTCAGCTAGGTAGAAGCAAAAAAATGTTTTGCAATTATTAAGCAAGTTATCCTTGCAAAATTAATTCAACAATCGCTGCAGCCTGCAGCAATAAACAAGTAAAACAAAACTTAGGTATTGCCAATGACTTCTGCTCTCCGCATTTCATCCAAACACTCTTGCATTTTTACTGTTATTTATTAAATTATTATAATTGTAAACAAAACACCCAATATAAACAAGCTCAGTGCAGTTTGACCGTTGACATTGATGGTATTTTTCTGTTGAACGGTATTTTGGCATTGAGCAGTCACACAGTACTCTTTGCAGGGACCCCAGCGTAAGAAGTTGTATTTTTTTGCTAGGTCTAAGTCTTAAAATGGAAAATGAAAAGGCAGGTATGTACGTTAGGGTGCGTTTTTTAAGGGCAAAATTAAAATTTAGTTACGGCGACCCCTTGAAAGGTTCCTTTTGTATTACAGATAAGAAAATTTCAAACAAAAAATTCGGGTTTAATGGGCGCGACGAAGCCATAAATTTTGATTAAAAAATTAAGTATGAAGCTAAATTTTTTTTTTATTAATTTTATTAAGCAAGTAAAAAATGGTACTTAAACATGCCCAAGCCAATCAAAAAGTTCGCACAAAATATTCATAGCCTGACAGCCACTGTTAATTATTTAAGAAAAAAAACAGGATTACACTTGGGTTTGGGGAAATGGATATCGAAAGGTCTCTTTAACACAATACATGAGTTGCTTTGACCAACGCCACATGTAAGTCCTCCACGAAGTTCTCCAAATAACTTTTGTCTTAGTTTTTGGTCTTCTTTGAATGCTTTTTTTGAATTGTGTGCTCGTTTCTCGACGACACCTTTTAGTGTTATAAAACATGTCTCAAATCAAAGCCTTAAGAGTAAGTTTATTCCACCAACATTTTTAGTATAAATCAATTTTTTTGGCATCGTCCCTTATGCTTTGCAAACTAAAGTTTAAATCAGAGTTACCTTTTAAAAGTACGAAAACATTTTGTCAGAAATCAACGCCAACTACAAAAATATATAAAGTTGAAAGGCAACACAGCATTTGAGTTATATGAAATACTTTGGAGTCCCGTCGCGTCCACTAAAACATAACTTTTTCAACTTGTTTCTCTTTTTTCGGTAAATATACACCATAAACTAGCGAATAAGGGGGCGACAGTATGACCTTAATTTTTCCATACAAAAAAAAAAAGCGCCCTAATGTACATATAAATTTAATTAATACTGCTTCATATTAATGTCGCTAAAATTAATTACAAGCTTTAACGTTCTGTTAGCTAGTAACAAATGTTGACACCATTTTACCTCTTTCAAATTTACGAAATAATTTTTTTAAATTAGCAATGTTTTATTTGCCATTTATTTCAAATTCTTATTTTTCGCGTTTTATAAGTAATTCCTCGTTTTTTGGGTAAGCTCAGTATACAAAAAAATAATTGTTCCAAAAGAGCCTGATGTTTGTTTGTCCTAAGAATAGAGCACCGATAGCTTGCCTCACGCCCGCTAAAATAACCGCACAAATTACTATTAGTTGTATTTTGATAAAAGGACTGTTGATACTTCAGATCCAATTCAACAACTATGCTGCAGCGAACCCATAGGAGAATTTCACATCAGCAACCAAAATAAGGATATTAATGAAAGTGAAGACGACCTTCTTGATTGAAGTCTACAAAGTGAATCAGATTTGAGCGATTAATTAATGTTTTATTCTAAAACACAAAATAAACTTGAATGAATGACTAAAATGCATTATGTTTGCATTGATTGAATGATTGACAGAGGGTTAATTTTAAATTATGGTCGTTAATGGGTAAAACTCTAATTTTTATACCCTTGCAGAGGGTATTATAAAATTCTCCGGATATTTGTAACGCATTTAAGGAAGCATCTCCGACAACATGAAGTATATATATTCTTGATCAGCACGACGAGCTGAGTTGATTTAGCCCTATCCGTCTGTCCGTCCGTCCGTCTGTCTGTTTCTATGCTATCTCCTCCGTCAGTTTTAAAGCTATTCTCATTAAACTTTGTACGAAGTGTTTTGGTAAAAATACGCTGCATCCGGATCGGATTCTATTGCAATTAGCTGTCATAGGAAGGATCGGTCGAAAAACTAGTTTTAGTGACGAAAGTTTGGTCGCAATCGGACATTTATATCGTTTAGCTGTCAGAAAAGAAGAGGCTGAAAAGAATTCTTAGTTAGCAAAATGGTGGAAAATTAACTTCGGCTCGGCCGAAGTTTTGCACACCTTTTCAGCCTCCATTGAAAACAAAAAGTTTTTCTACATAATTTTCGGAACTTACTTTTCTAAGGGAGCTATATAGATGTCAGATTTCGACCAAACTTAGTAAAACTAACTAACATGTACAAAATTTGGATGCGATTCCATTTTAAACAAAAAAGCTTTTCTCAGTAGAACTTCTTTCGTACTGCAGCTATTTGCTATACTCATCCGATTTTGACAAAACTTTGTAGAATTATGGAAAAGTATATAAAATAAGTATATGCCAATGATAAAACCGTTTTCATTGAAGACAAAAAAGTTTTTCTCACTAGAACTATTCTATATACTTATCCGCTATACTCATAAATAAATGTCATTTTTAAAGACACTTCCATTGAAAACAAAAAAGTTTTTCTCACCAAGACTATGTACTTTTCAGAATCTACATTTCTATATATAGATATAGTGGAATCATGGGAGAGCATATTATAAACTAAGAAATACGAAGTTTGGAAACATTTCCATTGAAAACAAAAAGGTTTTTCTCACTGAAACTTGTTTTTCAACCGATCGTTCCTATGACAGCTATATGCTATAGTCATCCGATACGGCAGTTTCCGACAAATGTGCAGCGTATATGTACTAAAAGACTTCGTGCAGAGTTTGATGAAGATAGCTTTCAAACTGACGGAGGAGATAGCATAGAAATAGACTGACGGACGGACAGACGGACTGGGCTAAATGAACTCAGCTCGTCATGCTGATCAAGAATTTATATACTTTATGAGGTCGGAGATGCTTCCTTCAATGCGTTACATGCATCCGGACAGTTTAATAATACCCTCTGCAAAGGTATGAAATGAGAAAGCAATTCTAACTTCTTTTTTTCCGAAGTTTAAATTCACTTGAAACTTTTGTGATCACTGACTAAATTTTGTTACCAATGACTTAATTTTTAAGCTTTATGTCTAATTTATAAGCTTTATGTCTTGTGTGATAGGAACACTTAAAAAATTTTTTTTTAATTTGTGTGGCAGCTACAAGAAGTGACCATCCGAATTTAGGGGCTCCGACATGTGTGCAGCTAAGAGATGACTCTTTGCAAAATTTCAGCTCGATAGCTTCAAAACTCGACTAGTTTGCGTAGAAACATACAGACGGACGTACGGACAAAGCTCAATCAACTCAGCTCGTCATGCTGATCAAGAATATATATACTTTATGTGGTCGGAGATGATTCCTTCTTCTTCTGGGCAAAGCTATAATACACTTTTCAAGTGTATAATGAGATTGTTGAAGTTAGACTTAATTTGAGATTATAATCCTTGGCTTAGATTCTTTCTGTTTCGAGGCTTTAATCTAGGTTTTGTTTTGTTTATTGTTTATAGTATAACTAAGTTCAATCAAACTGATTAGTGAACATTAAGAATTTAAATTAGACAATAGAATATTTCTTACATCTAGAAGAGGAGAGTTTACAGAAAAGAGATAGTAAAAATTATTGTAATTAAGGCAAAGGTTTCGAAAAGGTTCATGATGAGCATAGTTCGTGAGACAAGGATGTAAATAAATCGGGACATAATGCCTTGTTACACGGGCCGGAACCGCAAAACTTAATAGGCTAAGCAGAGCGCTTGAGTCAATCTCACCTGACAGGAGCTTATGAAGGAAAAACACACTAAGGAAAGTTCTACGACTATTGAGGGATGGAAGATCCAACAAGCGTAGTCTATGCTCGTACGGTGGAAGGTGCCTATTAGAATCCCAATTTAGGCCACGGAGGGCGAAAATTAAAAACTGTTTCTGTACATATTCGATTTGATCCTGAAATTGTTGGTAGTATGGAGACCAGATACATGATCCAAACTCAAGAATTGGTCTGACCAGAGAAACATATAATTGTTTGGTGACATATGGGTCATTAAATTCTTTAGACCATCTTTTGATAAAACCAAGAACTCCCATAGCTTTATTGGCAATGACCGATATATGACCGTTGAATCATAATTTGGGCTTAAATTGTATTCCCAAATCATTAACTTGGTAGATGCGTTCCAAAGGCTTATCATCAATCATATAGTCAAAAAGATAGGGCGTACTACGATGAAAAGTTAAATATTTACACTTTTCATTGTTGAGAGGCAGACTATTGATCTTGCATCAATTATTGAGAGAGTTTAAGTCCCTTTGTAGGAGAAGAGGTGATACTGGATCATTATACGACAGGCAAAGTTTGAGGTCGTCCGCATACATTGGCACATGAGAGTGGGATAATGCAGTCGGAATATCATTTACAAATAAGTTGAAGAGCAGAGGTCCGAGATGACTGCCTTGGGGAACACCGGAGGGTACAGAAAACTGTGAATTAAATCTAACTCTTTGGGACCGATCACGTAAATAAGCCATGATCCAAGAAAGTAACTTGGGAGGAAAACCAAGAATGTCCAGTTTGCGAATAAGGAGCTCATAATTAACGGAATTGAAAGCTTTGCTACAATCCGCGTACCCCATATTGACAAGAGTTGTAAACTCAAGCAAGTTAGTTTCCACAGAACGTTTTTTCATAAATCCATGTTGTGATGGGGAAATTTTTGAGCGGCAGCAATGCTGTAATTGAGGAGTGATGAGTAATTCGAATACTTTTGGAATTGCCAATAATTTGGATATGCCCCTGTAGTTAGGCACTACAGACTTTGATCCCTTTTTGTGGATAGAAATAATGTATGACTCCTTCCAATAGTAAGGAAAGTCACCAAGTTGAAGAGAGATGTTAAAGAGTTTTGGGAGGGGCTCACACAGAGAGAAAGCCCAGCATTTTAATACACAGCTTGGAACATTGTCAAGCCCAGGGTTGATGGAAACTTTAATCGATGTTAAACTTGAGAGCAGACTCTCCGACTCTAAAACCGGAGAAAAAATGGAGCTAGAATGGTCAATATTATAAGGATAAGCCTGCCCAATATTAGGAGATGAGGAGAAATAACAACGCTGGAAAAACGAGGCGAACAGATGATGGATTATTTTTTCTTAGTGTACGAAATCAACGTGCCCGTGTACAGCTTAGTCTTATTAGCTCACACTGCTTTAGTTGGGTTCTACACCCTTAAAAAAATATCATATTCCTGGCAGGAGTTTTCCGCAGTGCTGAACACTTGCCTTTAATGTCTTTATGTTCACCTGCACGTCGATATGCCCTTGAAACAGTGGTTCAGCGACGTCGAAAACCATAGGGTTCGGTTCGCTGAACAGTATTTAAAAGTTACGAGCACAAGATTTTGGTTAAACCTCGGTTCATTTAAGGGGGTCTTCTCATTGAGCAACTTTTTTTCGACTTTTTTTTTGCATTTATTTTAGCTTGGATATTCAAAAATATCCCCCAAAAGGATTTTCGAAAACTCGAATTAGTTTAGGAGATATAGTCCTTTTAGTGACCCAATGTGACCTAAATTCCAAGCAACTGCAAACTTAAAGCGCGTTTATCTCGAAACCACGTTTTCGAACTGGCGGCCATGATATCTCCAGTTCAACTGAACCGATTTTCATGAAACAAAGTGGAATCGACGCAGATTGTCCCTTCTCGGGTGAACCTCGACCATAATTTTAAAAAATTGTTTACTATTTTTTTACACTAAACTACAAAAAAAAGCCCGAAATTGAAATTTTTTTAGAATGGCCGCCATATTGTCAAAAAAATCACAAAATTAAGTTTGAGTTTTTTTCATTTCGGACGCTCCGGAGCCCGGAATCGTGGCCGCCGTGACGACACCTTTTTTCACCACCAACTTTGAAGTCTCATTACTTTTTGAACAGCCCTCGTATCGAGGCAAAAAAATTTTTTTATTTACTTTGAACCTTTTGTAATACAATAAATAAAAAAGGTTTCAATTATTCTTTGCGTTTTCAAATAAGAATTTTTTAAAAAAGGGTCCAAAAAACGGGTTTTGAATGAGAAGACCCCTTAAGTTTTATGGCTCTATTGGCTTGATAAATTTCGGTGAAATTTGATTTTTTTCACTGAGGATGCAATCAGTCAATTTTGGAACTTTTTGCGAGCTCTTTGACATTCTTCTTGTCATGGCTTTATTGTTTTTGTTCTCTGCAGTGGCACAAATTGGCTGGTCGTCGATGCTCAATGGTCTTGTAATTCTCATCTTTATATATAGTTAAAATATTTTTACTTAAATCAACATGATTCTTCAATTATTTAGAATAGTGCTCATCATATTGATATCGACTTGAAATGTAAATACGAATCCTTTTTTAAAAATGAGATCTTAAGCCATATAGTCGCGCATTTTGCTCTTATCTTTAACCGCCACATTTCAATTCTTCTTCCCTCTTCTATGCTCTCTGTTTACACACATGCCAACTTCATTCTCGTCATTTTCTCGCCATTCCCATTGTTCAATTAATTGCTTCACAATGCCATTATGCAATGCCATGGCTCCACTTACTAATTTACATTCTCTTCGCCCTTCCCTCGCTTCAGATACGACTATGAGACGTTGCTGCAAAACTCCACGTTCTGTTTGGTGCCGCGTGGACGACGCTTGGGTTCCTTTAGGTAAGCGTAAAATAAAAAGTGAAAAAAAAATCATGAAAAACAATTTCCATTTCTCAATTTCTTTCCGTTTTTTCGCACAGATTTCTCGAAGCCTTGCAGGCGGGTTGCATTCCGGTGCTATTGTCCAATGCCTGGGTGTTGCCATTTGAATCGAAAATCGATTGGAAACAGGCCGCCATTTGGGCCGATGAGCGACTCTTGCTGCAGGTGAGGAATGGCGTGGGGTGGGGGATAAACATACATACATATTTTTATTATACATACATATAACATTTAAATGAAATATTGAAAGCGCGTCTCTCGGCACATTGGAGTCGTTGGCCAAAAGCGATTTCATTTGCCATGTCTAAAAGTTTTTATTGTTCTGATGTTGGGGGTAACCTACATTCGAGGTAGCAGCTCTGTTCTGTCAGTTTTTTGAAATGGCTCAAAATGCATCGTCATTTATTGACGACACCCACCTAGAAAAAATATGAAAACTGTTGCATCACGAAATGTGTACAAGGGGGGGAAAATAGAAATTGCCTGCCATTTGCAATTGATGCATGAAAAATGAAGCTGTTTCTACCAAAAAAAAAAGAGATTGAGATTTGAAAAGATTTCTGCAGCTGCTAACTCCGAGAACATGATGTCCTCTTCTGTCGTGTCCTTTTAGTGATGAGGAAAATGTTTCACAAGGGAAGTTATAGTTGCAATCAGTTTGGGATGCACGTAAATATAGCTTAAAACTAGCTGCAATTTTCGAATCGCTAAGAAATTTAAAGTTTGCCAAAAGGTATGGAAATATGTTGCTGAATTTTTGATCTAAGTCGGGATTTGCAGGTCGAAGCAAACTTTTGAAAAAGCTTCTGCTTGCAGGAAGGAAGAGTAGTGACTTAGTTTGTCCCTCTTACTTAATACGTAGAAGTTAGTTTATTAGAGATATTTTTTTCAACTATATTTTATAATTTTCTAAGCAACCTCAACGTGGTTACTTAATTTTTAACGGGTGACAACTAAAAATCTGCACAAACTTTGAGAGAGCGAGCCCTTAGCTGAGCTTTAGATAAAAGCTTTCGGGATGACATTTCTTTCTCTTTGTTCTCCTGTCAACACGTTTTCATGCCCCCCTGACAAAAATGTTGACAAGTAGTCGCCATCATGCCGTCCGAGCAAGAACGTCTTCGTGATCGCGTTGTAAAATTCTACGAAATGCACGCTGACAAAGGTAAAGTGTTCACAGTAAACCATTTTATCCAAGAGGGCAAGTCTAAACGCACTATTTATAGTATTTTGCAACGAAAAATAATAAAAAGATAAGTTGAAAGTGGTCGAAAATCAAACATTATGACCGGCCAAGCTGTCAGAAAGCTAGCCCAACTTTTTAACAACAAAGATAACATAAGTCAACGAGATGCAGCAAGAAAATTTAATTACAGCCAACAACACATCAGTAAACTGCTGAAAAAGAATAATATCGTTTCCAGACGTAAGCAAATACCAACTGTCAAATCATTTTTTTGACTGAAGCGCTTGACAAAAGAAGTTAATTTTTTCCATAAAGATATATTCCAAACAAACCGATGCGAACTTATTTGGAGATCGTGTAACAAATGTAGGAGATATAACTTCTCAAAGTGTTCCTTTTTTTCAAGCCTGCAAGGAAATGTGCAGGTTTGCGAAAAAACACAAAGTTTCGAATTAAATTTTCGGCAAACTATACCACCGATCATTGTTTTTTTGGTCTTAAAGGCTTGGATCCAGAACTGCGGAAAACTCTTGCCTGGAAATTGATATTTATTTTGAGTTTGTGGAACCCAAGTAAAATATTTTGGCCAAGTTTGAATTTAAATAAATTTAATAAAAATAACGTTCAACCAACTTCGGTCTAACATTGTACATTTGCTTATTATTGATTGAGCGGTCGGGTGTGATGGCATCACACGACATCAACCACATTGGGCTTCCAATTCGATTCGAATTGGCCGATGGCTAGCAAGACACAGCAGTGTGGCCCGAAAAGAAATAAGTCTCCATAGTTAATAGCCAATTAAATAAAGTCTGTTATATTTGAGTACAAGATAAGAACAAGAGCTCAGCAGCCGGGTCAGTACCTTGGAAAAATGAATCTGCTGCTTGTGTAACAATAAGGAAGAATGAAACTATTACAAAACAGAAACCACTATTATTAATTTAATAAAATTAAATCTGGTATATATTAATATAAACATAAGGTGGCGTTTGCTTTGTTCTCCACCCCCAATTGCCTCCATTATGTCATATATCAAAATATTCTGAGCGTGCAATAGTGGTTTTCGTCCAACAGCTTTAGAAACGCCGCTATTATACAAGGTGTGGTTTTGTCGTTGCTGGTACAAACACGAAACGTAAACAGAAATCGGCCAATTTTTCATATGAACTAGGCGGAATTTTTTGATTTGGCGTTGCTGGATCCCGCTAATAAAAGAAAGGAATAAAATGTTAAACGGTGGTCTACATTTTTGAATAGCGACATCCATATTTGACGCATTTTTCAACTTTAGTAGACTCCCACTAAGAAAGTTTCAAAATTTGAAGTCATTTCTTAGATAGCCTAGGTATCAATATCATAAATTGAGTAAAATAGTTGCGTTGTTTGCGTTCGGAAGTTATGTCAATAAAACTGACCTGATCTCGAAAAAAAAGCGCGTCGCGGTGAAAGAAGACTAACGCGTGTAGAGATGTTACTCAAAATCTTGTTTACTATAAATTCTCTCCTTCTACCAATGAACAAGATCAAAATATGCATGTAGAATGAAAAAACAAATATTTTTTTGTACGTAAAATTTTTTCCTCTCAAAAATTTTGTATTACAAAAAATTCAAAAAAATTTTTGGTTTCTTTTTTTTTTTTGCTAAATATTTTCAGAATTAGTATTTAAAAAATAAAAAAATTCTTATAAAAATCATCATATTTGATTAAAAAATGAAAAAAGTTTGAGTTTGAGATACACGATTTTATTACGCCTTTAACTTAACATCAAATAAATCTTTGAAGCTTGCATATTATTACGAAAAAAAAGTTAAGTGAATAACTCATATAGTTCAAAAGTTTGAATTTTTGCAACGTGTTATGGGAAATGGCCCCACTGTGCGTCGGTGGATGTGCAACCAATGTTGCCTTTTTGCCAATATCCCTTTTGTACCAAATCCTTTTTGTACCTTTTGTACCGCAGTGTCGGTCAATTGAAGATTTTTTTCGAAGTTTGAGTGCTGCAGTTTACAAAAACAACTGGAAGACCAAGAATATAAAAGAATTGACCAACCGGATTCGCTTATGTATCCGGAAATACGACCCCGAGGTCGAACAGGTCGCCTGCGGAGACATTTTGCGAAAACTACGTTGAGTGGCTGATAACGGTCCTTTCGGCCAATTCCATTGATGCAATTCTTTTGTATATGTATGTAGTTATAAAAAATATGGGAAAGTTAACTTCGGCTTGGCCGAAGATTTGAATACCCTTGCAGTTTGTTTTTCTAAATAAGACTACTTTTCGGACCTAACTTTTCTATGGGAGCTATACTATATAGATGTCAGATTTCGACCAAACTTAGCGCAATCATGGAAAAGCTTGACAAACTAACAATTACGAAATTTCGAGGCGATCCCAATTAAAACAAAAATGTTTTTCTTACTAGAACTTCTTTTTCGACCGATCGTTCAAACTGCAGCTATATGCTATAGTCATCCGATTTTCACAAAACGTTGTAGAATTGTGAAAAAGTATATACAATAAATATATGCCAACGTAAGGGACGTTTCCATTAAAAACAAAAAAGTTTTTCTCACAAGAACTTGTTTTTGGACCGATCGTTTCTATGACAGCTATATGCTATAGTCATCCGATTTTGACCAACCTTTGTAGAATCATGTGGGAGCATATAAAATAAACACATGCCAAATTTGAGGACATTTCCATTGAAAACAAAAGAGTTTTTCTAAGACTACTTTTCAAACTCTACTTTTCTATGACAGGTATAAAGTGAGCGTCAAGATACAAATGTCTCGATAGGGAACATTTGTTGTGAACGAGCCTTTATTTTTTTTTTTTTGTTTGTTTGCTATGACATCTGTGAAACATATTTAGTATACATCAAGTCATTGAACAGACAACATCATATTTTTCATCGTGTTAAAAATGTCGAATTTTGTACCAGAAAGTGATGATTTGCGGAAAGCTTAATTCTTTGTTTTCATTTGAAGAAAAGTGCTGCAGAGTCGCGTCGAATGCTTGTCGAGGCATATGGTGATCATGCTCTATCAGAAGCAACATGCAAAAGATGGTTTCAACGGTTCAGAAATAATGATTTTGATGTGAGAAATGAAGAATGTGGAAGACCACCAAAAAAGTTTGAAGACGCCGAATTGCAAACGGTATTGGATGGAGATGACACTTTGAGTCAAAAGCAAATGGCAGAAATGTTAAATGTTGCACAACAAACAATTTCTGACCGTTTAAAAGCTATGGGAAAGATCCATAAGTGTGGAAAATGGGTGCCACATGAATTGAATGAAAGACAGAAAGACAGATGCATTGATCGAGAAACTACCAGAATGGGCCAGAAGACACGGCAATGTAATTTTGCTCCATGACAATGCACCTGCACACAAAGCAAAACCGGTTCAGGATACAATCAAAACACTTGGCTGGGAGCTGCTACCCCACCCGCCGTATTCACCAGACTTGGCTCCTTCCGACTACCATTTGTTTTCATCGATGGGACACGCATTGGCTAAGCAGCACTTTCGTTCCTACGAGGAGGTCGAAAATTGGGTGTCTGGTTGGTTTGCTTTAAAAGACGAACAATTTTATTGGCGTGGTATCCACAAATTGCCAGAAAGGTGGTCAAAATGTGTAGAAAACAATGGCCCATACTTTGAATAAAAAGTTTTTTATTTTCCCATTAATAATTAGTGTTTTATTTTCACAAAAAAACGCACATTTCATACCGGTATACCTAGTAGATGTCCGACTTCGACCAAATTTAGTGGAATCATGGAAAAGCATAGTAAACTAAGAAATAAGAAGTTTGGAGTCTTTCAATTGAAAAAAATTGGGGAAAGTTTTGTATACCCTTGCAGCTTCCATTGAAAACAAAAAAGTTTTTTCTAACTAAGCCTACTTTTTGGACCTTACTTTTCTACGGGATCTATACTATATAGAAGTCTGATTTCGACCAAACTTGGTGAAATCATGGAAAAGCACAATACACTGTTAATTACGAAATTTGGAGACGATCCCATTTAAAACAAAAAAGTTTTTCTCACTAGAACTTCTTTTTCGACCGATCATTCATACTGCAGTTATATGCTATAGTCATCCGATTTTGATAAAACTTTGTAGAAATGTGTTAAAGTATATAAAATAAGAATATGCCAATAAAAAGGACGTTTTCATTAAAAACAAAAAAGTTTTTCTCACTAGAACTAGTTTTTCGACCGATCGTTCCTATGACAGCTATATGCTATAGTCATCCGATCCGGCTGGTTCCGACAAAAGTGCAGCGTATTTGTACCAAAAGACTTCGTGCAAAGTTTGGTGAGGATAGCTTTAAGACTGGCGGAGGAGATAGCATAAAAACAGACGGACGGACATGGCTAAATCAACTCTGGTCGGCTGATCAAGAATATATACTATACTTAAGGTGGTCGGAGATACCTCCTTCAATGCGTTACAAACATTCGGACATTTTTATAATACGCTCTGCAAGGGTATAAAAAAACTTTATAAAATTAACTAAATTCAAACTAATTTTTTCGTTGCTATCTTTAGCGATTCCTGGTTTTCCGGTATAACTCCATCCATATGCCCATTATCGGTAGCCCACTTTTCGAGATGTTATTCAAATACGTCAGTGACTCTCCGTTTAAATAAGTTTGTGACTCAATCGCAGTGCTTAAATCACAGTCTCATAGTTTTCTCGCTTTCATCTCTTTCATGCTCGTTGGCCTGTTTGTCTAAAACGACGAAGTGCACCTGCTACTTTTTTTTTGTGTCCTGGTAGGTACATAATACACTTTTGTCTTCAGCTGTCTGACTGTGTCCTGCTCCATTTGTTTGCTTGCCAATGTCCTTTTGCTGGCTGCTTCGCCTTCGCCTCTGCCTGCCTGTCGCACTTCATTCGCGACAAAGTCTTGGCGCATTGTTTGCCAATTGTCTTCTCTTTCTCTTCATTGGCATGTTTGCCTTTGTAGTTTATTGGCAGGAAATGCAATTAATTAAGTTAACTTGAGCAGGAAACTTGAGCACAATGTCCTGGCCTAGGCAAAAGTCTTTAAAGTTGTTTCAATTTGCACAAATGCTCAGAGATTGCAGCTAACCTTAATTATGATAGATGAGGGGATGGACCTGTAACTAATTAAGCAGAGATAACCCAACTGTTCTCCTTCTACTTGCAGGTTCCTGACATCGTACGCTCCATTTCAGCGGAACGCATCTTTGCCCTACGCCAGCAGACACAAGTCCTGTGGGAACGCTATTTCGGTTCCATTGAGAAAATCGTCTTCACAACATTCGAGGTGAGTGCCTGCTACAAATTTGCATATGTACCAACTGAATGTGGGGTGGGGGCTGAGTGGGAATTGGGTGTGGGTGTGAGAGTGAGAAACTTTGCCCCTGTTAAGTTGTTGCGGCTTTTGGTTCGCTCAATCGACAAGAAGCACATCCAAGAAACAAGTAACGAGTCGTGTACTTTGGTGTACTTTCGGGTAGAGTTTTGTGCCTGCCTGCATTTTCTTCACTACTTGTTGTGGCAACTATGCAAAAACTTTAACGCAACCTTAGGACCTTGTTTCGAGTGCACAGTGTGTGCAATAATTAAGTAAACCAAAAACGGAAGTAATTTAAACTGAATGTTAAAATAATTAAGAGAATTTTGGGTCTGAGTCTGAAGAGTCTTTGCAAAGATTTAATTCACTGCACCTGCACTTTGTCCAAGAACTGTTGGTAGACTAAATAAATGCAGTATCTTTTTTGACTGGGCCGAAGAATCATGTACTAAATAGGTATTAGTTCAGGTATTTATAACTATAAAGTTTTATCGACTTTAAGAACTTTTGCCAATACTTTTGTTGTGGAAGCTGCGAAAACCTCCAGCTGAAAGCATGTGAGAAGAGTAGAACACAGTTTTGGCTTGTTTCTCTGTACATTTACTTGTGCCCCAGACTGTGGTACACTTTCGAATCGAGAATCAGATCAAAGTCGTGAATATTGTTTCCTTTAAGTAGCAAAAGTTGTCGTCACCCATTGAATGAATAAATGTCAATGCGAATGTGACATGGCGCATTTTGATGTTAGGCTACGCCCAATAGACAAACAGCGAAAGCTTGAGGCTCCAAACCGCTGATAAATAAAACACACATTCAGCAAGCCAAGTTGATACACAGAAATGGCAAGCAGAAACGCGAGACCCAACAACAAAACGCATACTAAACCGCCACCACTGGAGACCACTTTTCAACACTCAAATTGACACACACGCATACACACTCTCACACATGTATAGAAAAGGAGACATTCAGGCAACACGCCCAAACGGATGCACGGGCATTCAATTTTGTGTAATCATCAGAGTCAGAGGCGAAACTGAAGCCGTGCGCGCTTGTGGCGAATCTTTTAGCGCCGACACTCACACTCACACACGCACGCACATACATTAACCCATGACGACAACATGGCCATGTCAACGCTGCTGTCGTTCTACTCGTCGAGAAAAACCGCATTGAAGCAAGACAGGAGTCGAGAGAGTTGTGCAGATTGTGGTTTCCTGTCTATCTGGGAGCTGTGTGTGTTGATTTTTTCCCATCCGTTTGCCTAGTAATAATCAATTTACAGTTACATTTGCCTTCCCCCACCTAGTCGGTGCAACTCAAATGAAAAGCAAATATTTTCCCCATTTCCAAGAAGCTGGGGCAGGGCACCGAAGCAATTAAAACACGAACAAAACTGGCCGCACACGCAAATTGGCTCCAGTCGACACGCACTCGAAGCATGGCTCTGATTTATGTGCCTCAGGCCTCCGGGCCTTGTTTAACAAAATTTTGCACTTTATTTATTATTATTGGCCATGTGTCGATTAGTTTATTTCCTTAATTGGCTTTTAATCAAGTTTTTTGTTTTGGGCCATGAAAAGCCTTGCCCTATCCTCAAAAGTAGGCAATGAAAATGGTTGTAGATACGCAGCTCAAATGGGGTTGTTGTGTTAATGAATCGAATAGTCTCTGCACATATTTGTATTCGTGTTTCTTATCTCAAGAAAAGAGTTTGGTGATGGTTTAGGGGAAGAGTTTGCTGATAGTTTGGCGATTTACAGAAACAAAATACTTAAGGGATTGCTATTTTAACCTAAAAAAAATAAGACACCTTGTATTTTGAATATAATATTCAAGATATATTAACGTATTGTTCCAACTGTTATAGTGTTTTTTAGAAAAATAAAAAATAAGTGGCATTTTCAACTTTATTAAAATAATAAGACACTTATAGTTTTAACACTTAAAGTCTATAGAAATGAAAAGAAATAACATTTAAACCAATTCAAACCACTAATTTAGGCATTAATTGTCGATCCCCTACATCTTTCAACATCAAAAACTCTTTTTATACCCTTGCAGAGGGTATTTTAAAATTGTCCGGATGTTTGTAGCGCATAGAAGGAAGCATCTCCGACCACATAAAGTATATATTCTTGATCAGCACGACGAACTGAGTTGATTTAGCTCTGTCCGTCCGTCTGTCCGTCTGTTTCTCTGCTATCTCCTCCGTCATTTTTAAAGCTATCCTCACCAAACTTTGCACGAAGTCCTTTGGTACAAATACGCTGCACATTTGTCGGAACCGGCCGGATCGGATGACTATAGCATAAAGCTGCCATAGGAACGATCGGTTGAAAAACTAGTCTTAAAGAGAAAAACTTTTTGGTTTTTAATGGAAACGCCTCCAAAGTACGTATTTCTTAGTATACTACCCTTCCCATGATTTCACTAAGTTTGGTCGAAATCGGATGACTATAGCATATAGCTGCCATAGAAACGATCTGACGAAAAACTAGTTCTAGTGAGAAAAACTCTTTTGTTTTTAATGAAAAAGTCCTTATCATTGGCATACACTTATTTTATCAGGCCTGTTCCGGTTTTCACTTTCACTAAATTTGCTCGAATTCGATTTGGCTACCTGCTCCGGTCTTCACAATTCGATAGATTTATTCGATTTGAATTCACATTGCTTGGAGCCGATGAATTCAAAGGTAATTGCGGTTTTGTATAAAAAGGCGTCAAATTAATGGCTTAAAGTTAATTTTGTACCATTGTTTAGTGTATTTAGATACTTTTTGCAATTTTACATTCCCTTAAAAATTATTTTTAATAAAAAAATTAATAATTTTTATGAATAGCTTCAATTTTGCCACGTGCCATCCAAATCGAATTCACATGTTTTGTTCAAGCTGTTCTGGTTTTCACTTGTTTATGAAACGCTGGGAAAATGTTCATAAAATGCTCTTAAAAATAGAAACGACATTTTAAACACCTATAATCAACTACTATCAACTATTTTGAGTGATTATTTATTGGATTGTTTTGATTCACCTGTTGATTAAGGTGAAAGTGTAGTCAACGGAAACAATTTGGAAATGAAACACTCGAATTGCAAATCGTTCGAATACCAGAACAGCTAAAACCAAATCGTTCGATTTTGTTTTCATTTGAAATCGAAGAAATATGTGAAAACCGGAACAGGCCTGTATATACTTTTACCCAATTCCACAAAGTTTGGCCGAAATCGGATGACTATAGCATATAGCTGCCATAGGAACGATGTCGAAAAACTAGTTCTAGTGAGAAAATCTTTTTTGTTTTAATGAAAACGTCCTTATCATTGCCATACACTTATTTTATATACCTTTACACAATTCTTCAAAGTTTGGTCGAAATCGGATGACTATAGCATATAGCTGCCATAGGAACTATCGGTCGAAAAACTTGTTCTAGTGAGAAAAACTTTTTTGTTTTTAATGAAAACGTCCTTTTTATTGGCATACACTTATTGTATATACTTTGGACACATTTCTACAAAGTTTAATCAAAATCGGATGACTATAGCATATAGCTGCAGTATGAATGATCGGTCGAAAAAGAAGTTCTAGTGAGAAAACCTTTTTGTTTTAAATAGGATAGCCTCCAAATTTCGCAATTAACAGTGTATTAATATTTTCCATTATTTCACCAAGTTTAATCGAAATCAGACATCTTTATAGTATAGATCCCATAGAAAAGTAATGTCAAAAAAGTAGTCTTAGAAAAACTTTTTTGTTTTCAATGGAAACTGCAAGGGTATAGAAATCTTCGGCCAAGCCGAAATTAACTTTCCCCTATGTTTTTCATTGAATCTGCGGTTCAAGGAGGTTCCATTCTCTTCAAATCGCACTTTTAACGTTGCTAACACTGTCGTAGGAACGTCTTGCGAGGATTTCCCAAATATTTTTAATTGGATTTAAGTCTGGTGAACATGCTAGCCATTTCAATAATTCGACCGAACACTCTTGTAAAAAAGCTTTTGTGACCCGACTAGTGTGAATTCGGGCATGGTCTTGCATGAAAATATAGAGAGCTTCCCGAATTTCATTCGAATAAGGGGAGCAAACTATTTTCTAGGACTCGAATGTTGTCTGCACTATTCATTCTGGAGCTCGTAAATTGCAAATCCAGCTTTCCAAACTTATTGAATGCTCCCCAAACCATTGCTGACCCGCCACCAAAGTTTCTTTTCGAAAAGTAAAGGGGCTCATTTCTTAAGTCAAGCCAGTAATGACCAAATCCATCTGGACCATCTAGAATAAACTTTTTTTTATCCGAAAAAATTACCTAAACAAAATAAAATTGATTAGAAGTATGAAAACTAACAATTCAACATTAATTACCGAGGCCCAGTTTGTTGACAAGTTTTCTAGTGCAAATTCGATCCGAGCTGCTTTGTGGCGGGCTGTCACAATATGATCAGATTTATTTAAGACTCTCCAGACCGTCATAGTGGACACATTTTTTACGCTGAGTGCAGCAAGTTGGGAGCATGAGGCGGTTGAATTGCTCGCTTTGTTAATAATGCGTCGCTTGCAACGGTCATTTAACACTGGTTTTCGTCCAGTACTATGTGATATTTGGCTTATATTCAAGCCGGACTTTTAAAAGGCAAGAATTAAGCCCTTTGCTTTCGCGCAAAGCAGTGTTGATCGACCCATTTTATTTCAAATTGCTTAAATTACAATCGTGAAAAAAAAATTACATGTGGAGTTGTTTTTAACAGTCTGGCCTTAGTTTTCGTTATGTGTCTTATGAAGCTAGCAAATTTCTATGACTTGAACGCAAAATTAACGGCACTTTTCCAAGCAATGATAAAAATCGCAACCAACGGTAAATTTTCATTGCGTATGTGTTTTTCTTTCGTTCGTCATATTTGTTTCTATTATATTCCCGTTCAGAAAGATTTTGCGAGGGAGGAAACGCAAGTTATGAAAGTGTCTTATAATTTTGATATGGACCTTATAAGCAATAGATAACACACAATTATAAACTACTTCTAGTAATGTAAAATTAATAAATTTTGATAATATGAGAAGTAGCCTATCTAAGTTTCCAATTCCATATTTTTAACCTATGTATAATCCAAATTTCAAGCTCGTACCTTAAACAATTTCCGAGATATGGCTCTGAACCATTTTTGATCCGGTTCGAAACTGGTTCTGAACCATTTAAATATTCAACTCCATAATACCAACCTTCATACCAAATTTCAAGTTCGGTTCATGAATAGCTTCTGAAAAATGGCTCTGAACCACTGTAAGTGTGTTAAAAGAAAAAGTTTTTGCATTAGATGTTCCGAGGCGGGATCGAACCCACGACCTCTTGCGCAGCGGTCGCGCACACTAGCCGCTGAGCCACACCCGGGCAATATGCTTTTACTTAATTCAACAAATCAAATTGTTTGTTAGCAGTCTCAAGGTCAATGATTGACTATTATTATTATTATTTTTAATAATCAATGAAAATCAACATAGATATTGTGCATGTTGGGCAGCTTTGGATACTCAGACAGAACTGTTTCGATAAAGTCCAAACTCATCTCATTAGTGAGTTTCAAGCGCTGATGCTAGCAACAAAGTTTTGTCAAAATCGGATGGTTTGGTTCAGTGGTGCTTTAGAATTTGCGAACATGTTTGGGTGAACCTTTCAACTTTTGGCAATTTTATTTGAAATTGAACTCATTGAAATGCTTTATATAGGATCCGGAAAACGGTGCTTATCGATTAGACTTAACTGGGGTATTTGCAAATACGAAATTTCGAACGCCTTCCCAACTCTCTTCAAAGGTTGAAGAGCGAACTACAACTGGTTAAAATTATATTTGAGAGAGAAACATTATCTCCTACCAATCTAACTTCTAAATTTAATCATCAACAAATCCCGATGGTCTTACCTTTTATTATTTATTATGATCACTGGTTTGGTTCGCGGTTCGGTTTTCGATCACAAAATAGCGGTTTGATAGGCTTAGGCCCTGAAATTTTTGTTTAAAAAACCAAAGTTCGAACTAAAACCTTAAACTTCATGCTTTTTGACAACTAGTTCCAAACTAATCATTCTACAAATTTATAGAGGATTGCATCTTTGCTAAGAAGAATCTCTTTCTTGTCCCCCAAAATTGATTTTGTTCAGAGAGGAGGGTTTTTTTTGTTTCTAGATGAAACGCTTTCTCAGTCCGCAGAACAACATTTCTCTTACCTCCTAGAAAAAACAAGATAATCCGTCAAGCCCGACTATAACATGCTCTGTGCCTGTGAAGAATCACCGTTGCGACCGGTGCTGCCCATAATTGTTTAATTTCCTTATAGCTCGAATATTGTTTATCCGATCTTTAAAATTCCTTGAGCGGATCGATAAAGAATCCTGAATACTAAATATGTCCAGAAGGTTCGAACCTTCTATCTATAAAACTGTGGGAGAGCTCCCAAAAAATTTTTTAAGCTCCCAAACGTGTCGCAGAGTGACACACTTTTCAAAAAGGGAGATGAGAATGCGCTAGAAATGCTTTAAGCTAAGTACGAATTGCACTCATAACTTTCATGTTAAGTGGGAGTGAAGCAATATTCCATTAATATTTCCAAAATTTTTGGATAAGAGGGCTGTGTCTATAAGATAATCAAATTATGCATTAAGCTGCTAGAACGCATTCTTGACTTAGAGGTCGTCCACAGTTGAAATAACTTATTTGTTCCGTTCGTCCTTCTATCTGTTTTTTCCACAGATTTTTTTCAGTTTTAAGTCTACTTTGATGAAGTTTTAATCGAATTCTTCCTCGTTCTGGACACTGTCAATATGTCGGAACCACGTCTTAGAGCTATTACAGGAACGATTGGCCTAAAAATGTGATTTAAAGAATGAAAACAGCTTCTACAATTGGGGTGGCTAATCAAATTTAAGACTGCTTAAGAAATACAGGCGACATAAGGAGCTATGTTAGTTGACATGAATCGCTGCATGGGCCACGTCTTTTAAGGGACCAACTAGCGGAGCCTCCGCAAAGCAACCTCACTTAATCTAATCTGAGCTCATAAATGTACCTTCAAAATGTAAATTTCTCTGAGTTTTTCCCGCTGTGCATTCAAAATCGTTCAATAAATGATCTGAAATATATTTTAAATTTGATTACAATCTTTAGCAAACTAAAAGAGTACCTCCATTTCCTCCCCAATGGAGCCATTACTTATGCACACCCATTTTTGTTCCACTATTTTCCTAATGCTTTCCACTTTCCCTTACCATTAGATCAAAATGCAATTGCAAAAGTTAATGCTCGCCCAGGAAGCTAGCCAACTCGCTCGCTTTTTTCTTGGCTTTTGCATTTTTATGCCACGCAGTTTTGATTTATGCGTCGCGATTAAAAAAATGAATTGTGGCATTTTCGACAGACACATTGGCACACACCCACACACCACTTTTGTGTTTGTATGTTGTTGGTGTTGCACGTGCAGGCAGCCACGTAATGTGGCCACACGTTTCTTTTTGCCCCACATTTTTGCATATGGCAAATATGCAGGGCAGGTCCACTGGGCTGCGGGTTTTATTCAAAATGAAAAAAGTTTCGAGTTGGCCGAGTTGCCAAAAATGCAAAAACATAAAGTTTTTGGATAATTTGTTGAAGTTAAGATACCTTCCTTAAGAAACAACGAGACATCCGGTCTAATGGCTTAACCCACATATGAATATGAAAATGTTTGGCTGGAGGAGGAAACCTTTTTCGTTTCGTTTACGTTTAAGACTCGTTCATGCAGCAAATTGATTTAGGCATAAACAAGACCTTTCAATCCCCCCTCTCTCTGTTGAGTCGGGGGAAAGTGGCAAATAATTTTTGCTGCCTGGGAATTTTCATCTGTGTCTGGGCGTTGAACCGCATGTGACCAGCCGGTGTCATTTTTTGGGGCTGGTCCATTAAAGTCAACAAACTAACAACCAAGCAACCAAATAGCAACAACAACATCGCAGCTGCCTGTTTTTGGGTTTAGGTTTGGATTTGGGGTTTTGCTTTTGTTTGGTCTGCTGTGCAAATAAACAGAAAGGGTAACTGAAGGAGTGAAGGTGAGCCCGAAGCTTGGGTCAGTGGTTTGGTGGCCGGTTAGACGGAAAACAAATTAAGCAGTTATTTGGGTTCCCGACTCTCCAACACACACACACTCACTCAAGCACACGCACTTATCCTTCTGCTTGGGGCCCTGGGCTCGTTAAACTCTTCTAAATTGCTGAATGAGTAGCCGCATTTTAGTTTAAAATGAGTCATAAAAGCGCTGTGATAATAAAGTCGTTTTATTCTCTCATTTGTTTTTGGTTTTCACTTAGATAACAAAATTTTATTTATAGCATACTTTTGGGTGCTTGGAGTTTGGTTTGATTTCGGTTAATTTCATCAGAATAAAATGGAAGAGGAACCTTTAACATTCGTGAAGTCTCAGCAAGGGGTTCATCTAAAGAAGAAAGTTTGATTAACAATCGTCGACTCCGAACGGCAAAGTTTGAGATGCTTGTTTATAGCTACCGTAAGCAGAGCTGGAAATGCTGATTAATTTTTTTCCCTTAAATTATTTCACATAGCTAAATACTCAAGCACTAATCAATTATTTGATTTAAATTAGTATTATGCTTCAATTACCATTGAATCCAGTTGAACTTTGTTTACATTTTAGCTCAACTATTTTTTCAAGTTAATTGAATTTTAATTGAATTTTTCCATTAAAATTTAGAAAAAGTAGAAAATGTAAGCTTTAAGTCAATTATTAATGGCACTTGAGCCTAGTCAAGTGTCAGCTTATATTTATTTATTTATTACCCATCGATTAAAAATTTGCTTGCAATATTTCCCTTCCATTAAATTTTCAACTATGATTTTTCACACCAGCCAATTTTTAATTGAAAAACTTCCCTTCCATTAAACTATCAATTGGAATTTTTTAAAACCAGTCAATATTTAATAGGGATATTTCACTTCAACTAAATTTTCAATTTGGATTTTTCACACAAGTCAATAGAAAATTGAGAAATTGGTTCGGCGCGGCCGAAGTTTTTATACCCTTGCAGCATCCATTGAAAACAAAAAAGTTTTTCTAGCTAAGACTTCTTTTGGGACCTTACTTTTCTAAGGGAGCTATACTTTATAGATGTCAGATTTCAACCAAACTCAGTGGAATCATGAAAAGCATAACAAACTGTTAATTTCGAAATTTGGAGGCGATCCTTATTAAAACAAAAAAGTTTTTCGACCGATCATTCATACCGCACCTTATGGACAAATTAATAGGTGTGTTGTATTTTTCTTTTTTAACTTTTTATTTCTAATTCATTTCTTCTCTAATCTCAGCAAATCAAAGTTTTTTCAAAACTTATATTAATTGTCTTTAAACAAAAAGTAAAAACAGTTTCACAAACCCTTTAATATACAACTAAATTAAATATTTCCTAAAATCCGCCAATTTTGGCTGGACACAATAATAGGTGTACGAAGATAAATTTTTAAATTAAATCAATATTTCACTACTTTTGGTGTTGTTTTATAATAAACTAAGTATCTGGCAGCTAATAACCGGTATATCCGCCGCTATTTTGCAAGACTTTCTCTATTCGTCTTGGCATGGAGGATATTAACTTGCGACAAGTTCCAATTGGAATGTTGTACCATTTTCTTTGGACAATATCCCAAAGTTGATTTTTATTTTGACAAAAAGTCTTTCCGACCTCTTTTTTGAGTTCACCCCAAAGATTCTCGATGGAATTGAGGTCCGGGGACTGTCTTGGCCACTCAAAAACATCACATTTTGCTCGCGGAAGCAATCCTTTACTACTCGAGAGTCATGCTTCGGGGCATTACCCTGCTGGAACTTCCATAAAAAAGGCATATTATCGCATTATTAGGCATATTACCCTCGGCATATGGTAGCATCACCGTCTCCAATAAATCTTTGTATAAGAATCTGTCCATTATTCCGTCAATACGATGAATCGGACCAACACCATACCATGAAAAGCATCCCCATACCATTAGGCTACCACCTCAATGTTTCACAGTATTATATGTGTACTTGGGATCAAATTCGTTGCCTTTCGGACGAAGAACTTTCCTTTTGGCATCATTTCCAAAAAAATTTCTTTTGGTTTCGTCACTCCAAAGGATATTACTCCATTTATTTCTCATCCTCTGGTCCGCACCAGATTCTACGATCTAATGCAAATTTGTTCCTCATCTGTAAATTTGCCGACAGAAGCAAAGGAATCCTGCGAGCAATCCTTCCTGGTAGGTTTGCTATTGCCCATCGTCGCCGAACGGTCCGTGATGACACAATATTCCCCAATTTCATTGGGAATCGTCCTGGAGGACTTGAGCGGGTCGCGTTTAAACAACTGAACCATGCGATCGTCCGTCTTAGATGATGATTTTCTAGTTGCTCCCCGAGTTTCACCTATTTTTCCGGTTTTAAGGCATTGGTTACGAAGTTTTGAGAACGTTTCATTAACATGGCAATAGATTTATATGTTTTTCCTTCATCTCGGAGTCGACGAATGAGCCTTCTCTCCTCCGCACTGCATTGACGCCCAGGGCCTTCTAATACAATTTTAATGGTTATTAAGTCCCCAATTAGTTATATTTTCCTCATACCTTACCTTCTGCAACCAAATAATTGTATTTACAGGTTAATATTTTGCTTCATACACCTGTTTTATTGACCAGCCGAGTTTCCAGTCTAACCAATAAAACAATCCGCAATTTTTCCCAGAAAGCTAATTAATTCCGGGAATTCAGCCAATTCGTACCGAAACAGTGTGACCATATTAAAGATGTATACCTTCCTTATTAAATGTTATGTTAATATCGATTTATATCGATATTTAAAAAAAAAAAACTTCACACCTATTATATTGTGCATGAGTGTATATGCTATGGTCATCCGATTTTGACAAAACTTTGTAGAATTGTGTGAAAACACAACAGTAAAAGAAAGGACGATTTTGAGGTCATTTCCCCATAGAAAACAAAAAAGTTTTTCTTACCAAGACTACTTTTCAGATTATACTTTTCTATTAACTTGTTTATACACCAGTGTCCGGCCGGAGTGGCTCAGCGGTTAGTGTGCGCGACTGCTGAGCATGAGGTCGTGGGTTCGATCCCGCCTCGGAACATCTAATGAAAAAGTTTTTTTTTTTGAATAAAACTTTACACCCGGCCACACCTCTTGCTGTTGGCGCCAGCATTGCAGTAATTAGCCATGAAAAGCCTCTCAAAAACTGCCGTTCGGATTCGGCGTTAAACTGTAGGTCCCTTTCTCTTGTGCTAAAATTAGAAGCGCACAAGCCAAGAGATTGAGAGAGGCTCGGCTTTGGCCCCTCGGGGCTGTTGTCATCTTGACAAGCCGATTTTACTTTACTTTTTTACACCAGTTATTTGCAAATAGAAATTATTTGTAAATAACTAACTCACTGTTTATACGCTTAATATTTTCGTAAATATATGTATTATTTAGTGATGCCTGATTAGTTATAACTGGGTTTCTGGTAATATTGAGAGCAGAAATCGATGACAAACAACTTCATTAGGCCAAGAAGTTCCGTCGTCACCTCCTTGGTCTAATTGCAGTGCTTGTTTTCAGTTTGTGTTTTTAACATTGCAACCCCTTGAACCTTATTTGAAAATAAGTCTACTATTCAGTAATTGTTTTCGAGACTTAGCTATTTGCAAATAAGAAATTAACTCTCTGTTTATTCGCAATAATGTGTCATTCACAAAATTGTTATTTGCCAATATGAAATTCTTATAAACGTACTATATGACAGCTAAACTATATAGATGTCCGATTTCGACCAAACTTAGTGGAAACATGGGAAAGCATATCAAAATAAACGAGTGCCGAAGTTTAAACACACTTGAAACTTTTGAGACCACCGATTTGATTTTGTGACCAATGACTTAATTTATAAGCTTTATGTCTTGTTTCATCGGGACATTAAATAAAAAAATTGGTGAAAGTTAACTTCGGCTCCGCCGAAGTCTTGGAAAAGCGTAACAAACTAACATGTACATTTTTGAAGGCGATTCCATTTAAAACAAAAAAGTTTTTCACACTAGAACTTCTTTTTCGACCGATCATTCATACTGCAGCTATATGCTATAGTCATTCGATTTCGATAAAACTTTGTAGAATTGTGTAAAAGTATATAAAATAAGTGTATGCCAATGATAAGTACGTTTTCATTAAAAACAAAAAAGTTTTCCTCACTAAAACTAGTTTTTCGACCGATCGTTCCTATGACAGCTATATGCTATAGTCATCCGATCCGGCCGGTTCCGACAAATGTGCAGCGTATATGTACCAAAAGACTTCGTGAAAAGTTTGGTGAAGATAGCTTTCAGACTGACGGAGGAGATAGCATAGAAACAGACAGACGGACAGGACTAAATCAACTCAGCTCGTCATGCTGATCAAGAATATATAAACTTTATGTGGTTGGAGATGCTTCCTTCTATGCGTTACAAAGGTAAGGGTATAAAAAAAATTTGTACATCAGCTACAAGAAGTGACCAACCGATTTTCGCAGTTCCGACATATTAGCAGTGTGCAGCTAAAAGATATGTCTGTGCAAAATTTCAGCTCAAAATCTTCAAAACTGAGGGAATAGTTTACGTAGAAACAGACAGACGGACGGACAAAACTCAATCGACTCAACTCTTCATGCTGATCAAGATATATATACTTTATAAGGTCGGAGATGATTCCTTCTATGCGTTCCAAGCTTCTGGGCAAAATTATAATTCACTTTTCATGTTTATAAAAAAAATACATTTTATTCTTACATATGCAAAGAAAAAACAGATTTAAATCATTACTGAATAATTTCTGCTTAATTAAAAGTTAGATCTTTTTGATTTCTCTACTGTTCTGCCCTAACTAAGAGAAGTCTAAGATACAAATTTTTAAATAGCTTCGTATTCTCGATTACACTAGGTAACAAGGTCCAGTATATTGAAAAGGATTGGTCACAATTCTAGATGATTTGTGTGTGCTGAACACGAATCTGTATTCGAAAATGGACCTTCACGTCTAGGTTTTTTGTAATTTTTCCCTATATTTTCTTAAAATGCATATTTGGACACTTTTTATGCATGTTATGTATGAATCCTTATGGTTTGATTTATCTCACTTTGTCTTAAAGTATTTTTCCTTAATTTGAAAATAAACTATTTCAAACAGCTCTACGAATTTGTTAAGCGCAGATATAGCATTTGAATACATGTGTTCCAATTGACCATATTTTTTACCACCTATTGGTATGCAATGGATGTTGTTGAAAATTTGTATAAGAATTCAATACAATATGTATGTTTGGGCAGTAGGCAATTCAATGATTTTGAACACGTGTATTCAAATTGATATATCTTAACTTACAAAAATAGACGAAAGTTACCTTCGGCTCGGCCGAAGTGTGTTTACCCTTGCAGTTTATTATTCTAATTACTATTCGGACCTTACTTTTCTATGCTTTTTAGATGTCCGATATTGACCAAACTTAGTGGAATCGTGGAAATGCAGAACAATCTAACATGTACATTTTTTGAAGGCGATTACATTTCAAACCAAAAAGTTTTTCTCGCTAGAACTTCTTTTTCGACGGATCATTCATATTGCAGCTATATGCTTTAGTCATCTGATTTTGACAAAACTTCGAAGAATTGTGTAAAAATATATAAAATAAATATTTGCCAACGTAAGGGACGTTTCCATTGAAAACAAAAAAGTTTTTCTAACAAGTACTCGATTTTGGACCGATCGTTCCTATATGCTATATTCATCCTATTTTAACAAAACTTTGTAGAATTGTACTTTTCAGACTCTACTTTTCTTAACAGCTATACCATATAGATGTCCGATTTCGGCCAAACTTAGTGGAATCATGGGAAAGCATAGCAAACTAAGAAATACGAGTTTGGAGGCGTTTCCATTAAAAACAAAAAAGTTTTTCTCACTAAGACTAGTTTTTCGACCGATCGTTCCTATGACAGCTATATGCTATAGTCATCCGATCCGGCCGGTTTCGACAAATGTGCAGCGTATTTGTACCAAAAGACTTCGTGCAAAGTTTGGTGAGGATAGCTTTAAAACTGACGGAGGAGATAGCATAGAAACAGACGTACAGACAGACGGACATGGCTAAATCAACTCAGCTCGTCATGCTGATCAAGAATATATATACTTTAGTTGGTCGGAGATGCTTCCTTCAATGCGTTACAAACATGCAGACAATTTTATAATTCCCTCGCAAGGGTATAAAAATCGCCGAAATGTTTGGGATGGTTTGCTTTAAGCTGTGAAGTAATACTTTACGATAATTTCAAAACAAACAAAAAGAGTTAGAAGAATATTTAATCTACCTCAATATTTTGAAAAAAGTCTAATTTTGTTGCCCTGTGTTATTTCCTTAATTTTAATAAACAAATCAAAAATTGAAATCCAACAGAAACCGCAACAGACATCCTTTTGTTAATCCAGCTGTGGCAAATATTTTCGAGTGTGTGTGGGCATGGAAATTTTATGCGGCTGATCCCAAGATTTGCATAATTTTATTGTGTGTTGAACTTTGCGCCCACCAAAACCATGTACATGGCCCCCAACTGGCAGACCAACCACCTCAAAAAGGTCACTCAAAGTCCACTTACTGAAACTTAGTTGGGCCAGGCCCAAATCTTGGCCTAAAAACCCCAACAAGTTCTTGTGAATGGATGTGACCGATAAGCGGCATGTGTGTGTGTATGTGCACTTAAGTTGCACAGGGAATCAACAAAACGGAAGCCAGAGCAAGTTCGAAAATGGTCACGAAAAATGCTCACAAAAAAACCTAAACCACAATAAGCCAAAAGCTCAGTCCGCACTTGAAATATTCTGCAATGCAAAGTGTGCGAATGTGAGTTCGTGTGTGAGTGTGTGTTTGTGTGTTTATGAATGTTGTCTCAGCGCAATGTGTTTATGGTATTTTTGGACCCGGAGGTCTGCTTGTGGGTTTAGGTTTTGCTCAGAAATATGTTGCATACTTGTAGGCAGCTGTCGAAAATGTGTGTGCATTTCTTGTGCACTGAGATTTGCATTTCAAAGCAGCATGGGGCATGACCACGCCCACACCACACACCTGCACAATAACAACAAAAGCAACAACAACAACTTATTACTTTGACTAATCCTATTATGCGCATGCAAACGTGCGCCAGGAAAAGAAAAACTTTTCTTTAGCAACTACTTTGAAGTCGCCTGTCCTATCCACCACCACGTGCTCATCCTCCTTGTCCCCCTTCATCTGTCCCAGCTCCTATCTCTCTACTCCATTCATTCCATTGAATCGTGCACTCACTCAAGCGCTACTAAGTTGTCTTAGTAGCTCAGTAGCTGGCACACTGCAAAAAAAATCTGAGCATTAGCTTGGGGCATCATCCTTCAGGCTGGCTGCTGCCACGGATAACCCAATTTGAGCCTGGCAGCCTGGCACTGAAGTGATGTTGATGTTAATGACTTCAGTGTAAGTTTGGATGATGCAACTCTTAAGCAGTAGGTCGCATAGTGGTAAAAAAGCGACGAAATTGCGACTAACAAATAAACCAATACAACATACTGTGCGAAAGTATAGGAACTCTCCTCCTAGATTCTATGTAAAATATTAGAAATTGAGAAACGAAAAATGTGGGAAATTTATAGCATGCCAAATAGATGAACATTTGAAATAAGCTGGGAACTAAATTTCCATTCATCAAAGTTAAAGTGCATAAGAAACAAAAAGAAATGAATCAAATTAAACACATTTGCCCCCTTGGCAAAGATACTTGTGCAAGAGGATCTGGCGGAGATCGAATTGAACTGATTTGAACTAAAAGAGTGCCATTTTGTGATCCAAAAGTTTTCTTTAATTTCTAAGCCCATTTTGAACTTTAAGCAAACTTAAAACAAATGCAATAATTAATGTTTTAATGAAATGAAATGCTCAAACAAGAAGGCAATGCGAAAAGCTAAATTAAATTTAAACCTAGACAACAAAACGGCCCAGAGCCGAAACTCTTAGACCCAGTTGGATTCAGGTTTTTAGGGTCTCTCGTACCGAACTTTACTCAGGGAAAATACTCTGATGATTTATTATTTACACTTTGATCTTAATATTTCTAACTATTTAACGTTAAATATGGGCATTTCCACAGCACGCACGTGACAGTCGTACGAAATTATTAACCTTCATTATGAAAAAACACAAAAAAAAAATGTTGTTTGAATAGTATTTTAACGGGTGACAGCTAAAAATCTGCACAAACTTTGAGAGAGCTCGCCCTTAGCTGAGCTTTACATAAAAGCATTCGGGATGACATTTCTTTCTCTTTGTTCTCTTGTCAACACGTTTTCTTGCCCCCCTGACAAAAATTTTGACAAGTAGTCGACATCATGCCGTCCGAGCAAGAACGTTTTCGTGATCACGCTGTAAAATTCTACGAAATGCATGCTGACAAAGATAAAGTGCTTACAGTAAATCATTTTACCCAAGAGGGCAAGTCCAAACGCACTATTTATAAAATACTAGGAAAAATAATAAAAAGAGAAGTTGGAAGTGGTCGGAAATCAAACATTATGACCGGCCAAGCTGTCAGAAAGCTAACCCAACTTTTTAAAAACAAAGACAACATAAGTCAAGGAGATGCAGCCAGAAAATTTAATTGCAGCCAACAACTCATCAGTAAAGTGCTGAAAAAGAATAATATTATTGCCAAACGTAAGCAAAGAGCAATCAAGTTACACACCTGACCAACACACTCACACATACACACACTCCAACATACACACAAACGCATGGCATGCGGCCGCGCGCGATAACTGACAATGCACGACCCCCCTCTCCCACAAGCAAAATTGATTCGTATATAACTTCGGTGTTTATTGTCCGATCTTTGTGATCTTTTCAGAATAGATAGATATTGGGCCTTACTTGATATATGTAAAGTTTGGAAGGTCTATCTTAAAAATTGTGGCTCTGACAGTTTTTTGCGCTTAAATGGGGGATGGGGAGGAATTTTCCAAATCTGAAACAAACTCGTATTGAATCGGGTATACACCTACCACATTCAAAAATTTGTGGCTCTAGCTCTTATAGTCTCTGAGAAACACGCGTTCATTTTAAATTTTTTTGTGCAATGTCCTTAAGATATCGCTTTAACTCGGTTTTTGACAAGGTTTTTTTTAAATGCCAATATCTCACCAGAGTAGCTAGCGCTGAAATAAAATCCCACCGACAGAGAATTGAACAAGGTTATAGAAAATGAAAAACTTAATTACTTACACTGAAGTTATATACGAATCAATTTTGCTTGTGGGAGAGAGGGGGGTCTTGCATTTTCAGTTATCGCGCGCGGCCGCATGCCATGCGTTTGCGTGTATGTTGGAGTGTGTGTATGTGTGAGTGTGTGTGTATGTAAAGAAAAAACACACGAAATCAAGGGAACAGGGTATTTTGTAGTCGGGGTACTCGACTGCAGCTCCCTTACTTGTTTCACTTCAAAAAGTGAAATAAAGCCCGCGGGCTTTATTTCACTTTCAAAAGTGAAATAACGCCACTAATGAGAGAGAAATAACACCCGCGGGCTTTATTTCACTTTCAAAAGTGAAATAACGCCATGAACTTTTGAGAGTGAAATTACACCCGCGGGCGTTGTTTCACTTTCAAAAGTCAGATAAGGCCCGCGGGCATTATTTCACTTTCAAAAGTGAAATAACACCCGCGGGCTTTATTTCACTTTTTGGAGTGGCGTTATTTCACTTTTGAAAGTGAAATAGCGCCCGCAGCTTTTCTCTGTCTTTTTCCCTTGTGACTATAAGGAATATATTAATGAACTGAACGAGAGCTAAGACGAACGGACAGGGCGATATCTCCTTTTCAAAAGTGAAATAAAGCCAAGCGGGAGTTATTTCACTTTTGTCATTAAGAAGAAAATGATAAGTAAACAGGTTTTTTTTAAGGAAAAGGAAAAAAGATGAGTAAAACAAGAGCGAAACAGTTTCATTCGTTTAGGTGACAGATGACTAAACATCCTTATACCGAATATTTTCCATCAATTTATAAAGCCCGGCACTTTTGAAAGTTGGTTTTAAATCTCTAACTAGAATTCCTTTTACAATTTTCTCCGTTCTTTGCTATTTTTTTGAGGGAAAGAAAAAAATGTATAGCCTTCAATTAAGTTTGCCACACTGTCATCTGGTCACTTTGACTATCAACACTTTCAGGATCGAATTAAAGTGAGTAAACTTAAAAAATTGTTTAGGACATACTATTAGTAGTATGGCCATTAAGGTTTACTTCTATAAATTTTAAAAGACCTTTATAATCTAAATGGTTCCATGTCTATTGGTCACAACAATAAATCTTATACCTAGAAACGTCGAAACGTTGCTATGCGGCTTACTGTTCAAAATAGCGCCGCAGGCAAAATTCTTTTTTTAAAAATCGCGCGATTTTTAAAAAAAAATTTTGTCAATTCAACACAATACCAATTTAAGAAAAAACGGTATTGCAGACTTTCGTTCACAAGAATTCATGATTTCGTTACGCTTATAACGGATTTTTCTCTCTGTGCTATGAAGATCAGTGGGATGTCGATGCATCTTAAGAAATCAGCGGATCTTTAATTAATTAGTTACTTTTTTATGACAGTCAAATTCTATGAGTTTTTAGAAAAAAAGTAATATATCATCCGCGGGCTTTATTTCACTTTCAGGAGTGGCGTTATTTCACTATTGAAAGTGAAATAACACCCGCGGGCTTTATTTCACCCCTAAAAGTGAAATAAAGCCCGCCGGCCTTATTTCACTTTCAAAAGTGAAATAACGCCACTAATGAGTGTGAAATAAAGCCCGCGGGCTTTATTTCACTTTCAGGAGTGAAATAACGCCCGCGGGTGTTATTTTACTCTTAAGAGTTTTTAAAAACAAAGACAACATAAGTCAAGGAGATGCAGCCAGAAAATTTAATTGCAGCCAACAACACATCAGTAAAGTGCTGAAAAAGAATAATATTGTTGCCAGACGTAAGCAAAGAGCAATAAAGTTACACACCTGACCAAATACAAATTGTCAAATCTCAATGTCGGTGGATGTGCACTTTTGAAGTGAAATAAGGCCCGCGGGCCTTATTTTTCGGTCTCATAAATAAACTGTCAAATTTTCATAAAGATCCGTTGAGGAATGTGGGTATGGCGGCATTTTAAGGTTTGTGCAGATTTTTAGTTGTCACCCGTTAAATTAAAAAAAGGGGCGGGAAACGGTCCAAAACCGCGAAATTTCAGGAGCTATACCGCTCATCAGATTGCGATGAAACTTTGGGCAATGGGCGGGCTTGCCCGCGAAGGTTTCTGAGGTCCAAAAATCGCGAAATTTGCAAAATTATCTTATGAGTATTTATGAAAGCGCTTAATGCTTATACTATAATGCAGGCTTTGGTAAATAGAAGCTGTAGATTACACGGTCCAAAATTTGCAAATTCTTGATTTGAGCCTGGATTATTGTGAAAATTTTGATGGGCGGAGATGGTAGACGGGTAAATAGGAGGTATAAAATCTTGGACGGTACAAAAGGTTACGAAATTTGCAAAATATTCATGAGCTTAGATTATCATGAAGACGGGTAAATAGAGGAATCTATTGAAGGATCCAAAAGCTTATATCGATTTGCAGCCAGCACTATCTGGAATATAATCGCTCTCATAAGTATCATAAGGACCCGGGTGACGCCGGGTATTCAGCATGTTTATCTGTAAAATCCGTTTTTGATAGAAACAATCGTTAATTTCGCTTAGGTTCTCCAGCTTCCAGTTGCAACAAAAAAAACTCTGCAGTGAACTCTGTTCTCTTTATGCATTAATTATACATTAATTTTTTTCATAATGGGCTACAGCTTAAAACTTTTTGCCAGTGTTTGCCGTCATCACTTTACTCATAGCTTTTTGACCAGTGTGCCGGGTGACCCCACCCTTCCCGCGCCTTGCTGTAGTTAATTTCTTCAACTTACCTGTCTGTTATTCTTCGGACTTTGGGCCAAGTCTGCCTTCTGGTCCTCGGCCAAGAAAGAAAATGCCGCGACAGCAGCTGTAAAAGTTTTGCACGCGCAAATCTTGGATGGGTCTAAGCTTATTTTCCCCTTACCCTCTCCACTTCTCTGTGGAACAAAACAAAACTATGTATAACTTAATTCAATTGTTCTGAACGTACATACATATACATATATATTTGTGTTTTTACCAATGAAATGCATTATTTTGTAGACAATTACAAAAAATAGTTGAAAAATTCTTAAGCGATAATTAACATAAAGAAGAGTCCAGCCAAAAAGTAACAAAACATAAATTAAAGCAAACAAAAGATGAAGAAAATTGGAACAAACGTAAATTTTTGATATGCAAGAATTGTTTTTGATTTGGATTTGCGATGTGAATGTTGTTGTGTTTGTTGTTGTTTCTTGTCAGTGGATCTCTCTCTATGCGGAGTTGAGTTGTCCTTGTGGTGGTTGTGGTTCCTGCTGCAGCCTAGAAGAGCAACGAGAAGAGACTTCTTACGCCAGTGGAGCCAGCTCCGGTACCGAGGGTAAAGCCGGTGGCGGGCGCCCCGCTGCTGCGATGCCTGGAGACATGACTGGAAACGTTTGCACGGACACGGTCGTAGCTGGCAACATCCTGAAAGAGATTTAAATGGAATTAGTGAGATTCTTCGCTGAATGCATAAGGAAGGCGTTTTGCGTACTGGTCGAGCACAAACTCGAGATGTCTGCAGTGGCGGCAGATGTCACAAGTGCCGCATGTGTTGTATATCGACAAGACTCTCACCTCTTTGTCGGCATTGGCCAGGACCGAACGCATCGAGTTGGCCACAGGCCACTTTTTCTTCATAACCAAATTGTTGGGTGGATCATGAGCAGTGCCAGCGTCCACTGACCAAATGGCCACACTCGCACCGCCCAACACCTTGGAGCCGCGTGAGAATTTGAAGGCCAGCTCCTCATCGCCGGCAATGCGTGTTAGCTGCCAGCCGGTTAGATTGATTTCCTCGGTGCCCTTGTTGTGCAACTTAATAAAGCGTCCCTCGGTGTCGGCCTCAAGGATTTCCAAATCACCCTTGGCGGCGGCATTCACTGTATATTCGGACATGGTGCGATCCTCGCTCTCATCGATGACGGTGCGACGTCTCTTAACGGCACTAGCGCCCGAGATTCCTGGCGTGGCCGAACGGCGTCCACTGGGTGTCACACGACCCGAACGCGATCCACCGCTGGCATTCAAATGGGTGCCATTGCTGGAGATGCCAGAATCAGTGCCAGGACGTCCTGGCGAAGTGATATTCAAGCGACGCTCCTCACCACACAACAGCTTATCATAAGCGGCAATCTCCAAGTCCAGAGAGACTTTGATGTCCATCAGATCGCGATATTCTTGCAGCTGATGGGCCATTTCATCGCGCATACGCTGAAGTTCGGCCTCCAAAGAGGCAATATATTGATTATGACGCTGACGCTCTGTATCCAAAAGAGTCTCGAGCTCACGAATGCGGGTCTAAGTGAGACAAAAATAAAGAAGAAGAAAGATTAATAGAGAAGGAGAAAAAGTTAATTGAAACTGTAGCTTAATCTTAACTTTGGTTGAAATTGCTTATATTATCTGTCCTGACTTTATAATCCTATGGGTTCGAAAGCGAATTAAACGGAGTTTTGTATATCAAAGTTGAATTTGAGTTTCTCTGGAAGCCAGTGCAGACCGTTCAACGAGAGCTCCAGTGCCTTTTTCAAGGCACGAATTATATATTACTATTGTATCTGGTCAATACGATTACCAAACTGAGTACTTTGTATTTTGGTGCTCACCACTGCTTTATATATAATCGTAAACGACAAATTTCGCTTATAGCGAAAAGGTTTATAATAGCTTTGAGCAAGCCTAAGTCGAATATGGTGTTTTAAGGTACCTTTGTCCTGTTTGGCTCTTTTTTCCTAATCCTTTTGATAAAGAATATCTCTAATGATTTTGCAGAATCCTAAATCTGATCAAAATCCTTTATGCTTGGGTAAGACTGATAACGTCATTTCGATTATTTTTACCATCTTCGACTAAAATCTAACACTTCGCTATGATATTAGATAGAGTTTTGAGGCAGCATATTCTACTCTTGGTGCAAATCGGTAGAAATCCGAAATAGATCGTACATGCTATGCTTATTTACTCCAGAATTGCTAGATACAGACTCCCCCCTTATTGAAATACATAGAATAGATCTTGAGTCTAAATACATTCCTATGATCCTTTTGCAAAATACTAGCATTCCTTTGTTAGTCTGACTTCACACCCCACCAACTCACATTCAATCCAGCATTTGTGTTCTCCAGCTCCTGCAGCTTGGCATTCAATCCATCAATCTTTGTACGCATCAGGCGCATCTCTTCGGTGGCATGAGCCGAACCCTGAGCAGCACGCGAGGCGGCTGCCTTTAGATTTTGTATCTCATTGTCGTACAACAATTCGATCTCATCACGATTGGCTCGCATTTGTGCCTCATATTGATCGCGATACTCTTGCAGAGATTGTTGCAGCTTATCCTCATATTGTCTGGTCAGGCGTCCATCCAACTCGCTAATCTCAATCTGGCGACGGGAACGAGTTTCGGTCAATTCCTGAGTATGCACTTGATCCTTAAATGCCAACTCTTCACGCAGACTCTGGTTCTGATTCTCCAAATCGACACGAGCCAAAGTCTCGGCCTCCAATTGCTTACGCAGATCATCCAACTGACGTCGCAGACGTTCATTTTCCGCAGCCAATTCCTTGGCTTGATCCTCAAACTTCTTGCGATCGACAAGTACTTGATTATATTTACCATTGACTTCGTTGTAACGAGATTCATAGAGGCGGTAGTTGCTCTCAGCTACATTGCAATCCTTGGTCTTTTTGTCGAGTCTGAAAATGGAATAAAAAATAGTGTGAGAAACATGTGCACGAGCTAATGACGTCACTTAGTTGTGCCATTGACTCACGCCAGGGCTTCGCTTTGATATCGTTTTTCTCTCTCTCCGTATCTCTCGTTTAGTTCTGTCTCAGATGTATTATTCATTATTTTTTATGTGAAATTTTTTGGTTTGCCTTGAACAAGGCGTCACATGCCATTAGCATAAAGTAGTCGGGCTATTTCTGATCTCCCCGCGCATAATTAATGGCCTAGCAATTTTGAAATTTGTTTTAAATTCTATTTAAATGAAAACAAACTTGTTTATTGATCTTCATAAAATTCCTCCAATAATCCCGCCATAAGTTTTTCAAACAATTCTCATTGTCAATTGGATGCCTCTCGAATTCAAATGTTTAAGCAATTATTTTGTTACCTTTTAAGGGAAGTAAGCCCACCTTGTAATTCATGAAAAACATTAGAAATTATAAACAATTTCTACTAGCTAATCATAAATGCACAATTTGTACGGAAATAGCTCAAGACCTCAAGGTTACTTGGTGTGCGTGCTGTTCCAATTTCCCTCGCCCGATTCCTCTATGTCTCTTTGGCTTTCATGTCCATGGCACATAAATAAACCAAAAAGTAACCCAATTTTGTGTGAGTATTTTATTTTGTTTGTTTCCATTTTGACACAAGGCAATGCGTAGAAAAATTCTTGAACATTTTATGGGTGGGAAATGAAATGTGGTGTAACTAGTTGGGGCCTACATTTGTTTGATTGTTAGCTGAGAATCATAAGATTTCGTGATGGTTAATATAATTTGGCACAGAGATGTGATTGCTTATATGCGTAAGTCAGCGAGGACTTTGAAATAGCTATACGTATAACCTGCTTGTATGGTTCACTGATTGGGCTAAAGCCGGCACAAAATGAATCAAAATATGTTTCTATTTCAGTTTGATAAACATTTTGTAATCCTAAAGCTCTGGGCCCATCTAGTTTTTAATGGAAACTTATTTGAAGTCGAAAGTTCTAATAGAATTTATTGCCTAGGGATAGGTGAGGAAACAGTCTGCAACCCAGTGCTGTTGAGTTGATCACAAGTAAAGTAAAGAAATGGTTATTAGATTGGAAAAGCCAACATTTGAGAGCTTTTCCTAGCTAATTACGTTATATTGGTCCATCCAACTCCAGTAGCATTGAAGCAGTAAAGATAAAGGCTCTCACAACTTTTTATGTGCTTTTCTGAAAGCGGAATCGAACCTTTTTTGTGTAGGAATTCCTTCAAAACCATAAGTTCAAGTTGAAAAACAACTTTATCACTTAAATTCTTGTTTGCCGTTATACAAATATCAATTAGAATACTTAATCACAAACATTCCCCATAAATACCACATCTCGCATCTCCAAAACCCGTTTCCACTGAAACCTACACCACATTTTTCTTAACTTTCTCTTTATCTATGGAAGAAACAAACCCAAAATACCAACAAACTAGTAATCTAATGCTTGGAAAGAGCTTTTGGTTATACACAAAACGTCCGTCAGACCATAAATAATACCCAAAATACATCAAGCCTGATAACGCAATCGTACAACGCACATTTGTTGACATCACACACCCAGTCGTAATGGGAGGGAGGGGAGGGCTGACTAAACCGGTATTAGCATACCAAACTATTACAAGAATTGGAAAACTAAGTGACATCATAACAACCAAAATAACATTTAACCTTGGTAGGGTTTTAACCCGACTTTGGTAGCAGCCAAATAAGTCTCTTTCGAGACTTCTCGAAGTGTAAATACAAAAAATAAACAATAAGAGTCAAGAAAGAGAGGGAGAGAGAGAGAAAATGAACATGTGCGCGCCTGCCTTTTGCTTTTTGCTTTTTTTCGAATGACATCATCGAGACCTCGTCGCAACTCTCTTACAAAATATACACAAAGCAAATCCCGAGCGGAGCAGAGCATGTGTCTGATGACATCACAACTACATACTTCCCCCCATTTACCTCTGCTTCAAATCATCATTCTCTTCCCACAAACGCTTGATGTCAATCTCCAATTTGGCCTTCTCCTTGGCCGTTTCGTCCAGAAGCTTCCGTGCCGCAGCCAATTCCTTTTCATAAACGGCCTTTAGGTTCGATGTCTCGCGATTTACCGTGTCCTGAGACAAGTGCAACTCCTGTGTTAGGCGGCTGTTCTCGTTTTCCAAATGACGCATACGGTCGATGTAACAGGCAAGGCGATCGTTCAGGTGCTGCAGCTCCTCCTTCTCCTGCAGGCGTGTGGAGCGCGTAGGACTAGTGGGACTGGTGGCCCCCACCCGCGATGAGGTGGAGGCGCCGCCCACTGGCGTAGATGTGGAGGCGCGAGAAACGCGTGTGTTAACTGTGACGCGACGTGCGGACATTTTTCCAAAGACTTTTCAGTTAATAAGTACGTAAGTTGCTTAAAACTTTTCTTTTTTGTTATAAATAATTTATTGGCGTTAAAGTTGTCAAAATTTTTGTTTTTTGCTTTGTAGACGTCCGATTGCTTTGCCTGTTGAAAATTGACTGAACTTGCTTGGGCAAATCATCGACAAAATTAGTCGACGTCAACGGCGAATGAGCGTGCGAGCGAGCGGGCCATAAAAAATACACATGAAAACTTCTCTCGCTCTCTCTCTCACCTTTTGCTTATTGTTATTGTTCTTGTTTTCGTTCACGCTTCGTATTAGAAATGTTATTATGTACAGCTGTTTGTATGTTGGTGGAGAGCTGCAAATAGAAAATAACACAATCAAATGCCGCTTGCCGGCACAGAAACTCTTTCACTAACTCACCGTCTGGAGGGCGGGGAATGAAGGGAGGACAGGAAATAACTTCATTTGGAATTCATGTAATGCAGTTCTTAAATTAATTCAGATCGTTTGTACTTGAGGGCTGGGTTAATGAACGAAACACACTTTTGAGTATGTGAGAGAAATTCTCAATTTGAAGTGCAAACTGCTTAAGAATATTATGGCTATGACGTCAGATCAGAAAAAATTTAATGGCAATGCTTAAGTTCGCTTAAGTAGGTTCTAAGTTTCAATGTTTTGTTTTTGATTTCCTTTTTTTTTTGCTCTTCTCTTGTTTTGAATTGAAGGAACATTTTATGGACATTCTGTTGAAATCATGGATATAATCCAGGGATTAATACCGGAACGGGAACCGGTACCGTTAACCGAAATAAACCGTTTCAAATCACGTACCGGAACCGGAACCGCTACAATTTTTTTTTTGAGAACCGAATACCGTTTACCGTTATTATTGGAACCGATAGAACCGGATCGAAACCGAAACGTTGGTACCGGTACTGTTTCGGTTTTTTTTTTTAATTTTTCAGAGTAATTTTGGTCAATGTTTGTTACGCAAAGAAAGAATCTTAAGACACCCTTTTTACGATGTTAGATTTTCTTGCCACTTTTCTGAGAAGGCGTAAAATTCAATAACCCCTCTGTTAAATGACTTGCGTGAAAACCGCGCAGCTTCTACAAGGCGGATAATTTTTTTTACATACATACATACATATGTATTTACATTGGCAATAAAATAAAATATGAACATACATATGTGCATGTATTGTACATGTACATTGTACAAGTACATACATGCATTAAAACCAGTGACTGGGACGTCAGTTTTACATGTGCCGAGAACATCAACATGTGCATACATAAATACATACATACATATGTTCAAATTGTCGAGTTCTTTTATCGCAGTATTAGTAGAGTATCCTTCACTAAAATACCTACACATGTGCATACATATCTAAAAATTACGAATATACTAGAAAATATGTTTTACGGCAATAAAATAAAAAGAAAAAATAGTGATATGTAATACATTACAAGTGAAACAGTGACTGGGACGTAGTTTACTGTGCGAGAACACAACAGTACTAAATACATACATAGTACATACTTTGTTCGATTGTCGTCTTTGTTAGACGAGTACTCTTATCGCAGTATTAGTAGAGTATCCCTCACTAATATACCTACACATGTGCATACATACGTACATATATAAGAAATTCAGTTGTGTTTCATTGTTTATTTATTTTTTTATGTATTAACACACTTACATAAAAAAACACTAACGCGTCGTTTTCGCTGCACTGCGATAGATATTGCGAAATAATCAAACGCTTGGCGCCTTTTTTGCTTCTCCTTCTGCAATTGTTAGAAAGAGACAAATGTATAGGATTATTATCAGCAAAAGAGAACTCGAAGAAAAACTGCAACCGGTTGGTTGTGTGAGTGCTTGTGGCTCGACTACAAAAACAAAATCGACGATACAGCCTTGTCTGCATGTATTGTTGTTGCCTTTAGTTTCGCAAGAGTATAGGAGAGAAAGAGAAGAGAGACATATTCGAAGTTCTTGCTACAATTTTGTTTTGCTTTAACCCTATGCGCATGCCATACGCATTCGCGCAAACCAACAACAAATGCTGTTTTTACAAATGTACACATGTATGTCTGTAAATTTGCAAAGTATGTGTATGTATGTAATCGAAGGTTTCTGTTGAAATTAATTTGTTCTTTTTTGGGGTGATGGCACTAATTTGACAAAGCATATTAAGCGTTCTTACGACGAAGTGATTCAAAATGATGAGAACAACAACAAGTCAAATCGCAAGTCCATGTAATTTTATTCAGTACCGATAACGGCAGAAAGTGAAATGGTAAGCTTCTAGCATTCCTGCTAGAAAATTTAGTCATGAATCAAATGCTACTAGGTGTGTTAAAAGTGTGGTAGAAGATGAAAGGCAAAAAAAGATACAAGACCTAACTCAAAAGGGACGACTGGTATTTGTGTAGATTTTCAAAAAATTGGGAAAAAAAAAGAATTGAATTTGGTTTTCGAGGATGGACTAGCATTTTAATTATGTTTCAGTTAATAAATTGTTTAAGGAGAAACAACGGGTCAAATTACATATAAAGCAACGAATTTTGGGAGCAGTGCAACAAAAATAAAAATCAACCACAGCCACAACTCATTTTTTGTGGCTATACCAGCCAAGAGCACCGAGTGCATTTAAATGTGTCGCGTAAAGCTGTGACTCAAAATCCAATCACAATAACATCCAGGATTTGCCGCACAAACTGTGGCGCGAAACAAATCGTCTGATTTGTACATGACAAAATAAGTTGTGTAGCGAAGGAATTCGCAAAGCGTGTCACAACAAGACGCCAGGGCGCAAACAGATAAACAATATTTAGCCAACCGAGAAGACTACGTTTACTAATTTTCATCTTTTTTATTTTTAGTAGTTTTAAAGTTAAAACCAGAACTTTGACTAACCAGATCTGCGCGACTTCAAACAAAAAGTCGATTTTGATTTCTAAATAAATAATTAAAAAATTGTTTATAAATATGCTAAACTAATTTTTCTAAGTGTACACATTTTTTTCTCGCTTCGCACAGAAGCAGACGCCTGCAAAAACAAATATACAGTTAATCAATAAAGTATTGGCACAGCTTCATTTTCAAAGTTTGTTGCTTAATATATTTGTTTATATTGAACTTAAGGAAAATATAAAGATGCAACATATTTTACTCAACATTTGACTTCATTTTACAAAAAAAATTTAACTTATATCATTCATGGTTTGGCTGCAAATGGATAAAAACCAAAAAAATCCCGATTTTTACATCAAAAAAGTATTGGCACAAATATCATATTACATGTCTTATGGCGGATTTTGGATCTTTTAATATTTGGTAAAGCATCCTTAGGCCTTAATTACGCCTTCCAAGCGTCTACGTATACTAGCTACCAAGTTGGCAGTCTCGTCTGAGGTTATATTTGCCCATTCTGACAGTGGAGCTTGTTATTAAGCAACAAACTTTGAAAATGAAGCTGTGTCAATACTTTATTGATTCACTGTATGGAGTGTGTGGCTGGCTGGTGGTTGATTTTTTATTGTTGTTGTCAACTGCTCCCAAAATCAAATTTCGTGCCCACCAATGGTCTAAGTGACTAAAGTTTACCTGTTTTTTTGAAAACATGTGGTTAAAAATCGGGAACAGATTTTGAAATTCTGTTTTTTGTATTTGGTTGCACAATTCATTAAAAACAATACAAAATTAAAAATATGCGCATGCGAGGTTTGTTCAAAAAAATTCTCGGCCTACAACGTAGGCACTTCTAAAAAAAGGTGTGTTAATGATTCGCAGCTTTCCGGAAGTCACCGTTATCTGAAGCAAAACGGGAGACAGCAAATTGGTTGGTATGAAAGCCTTTATGGCCCGAAGCAGAATCTAAAAAAAGGAATTTGTAAAAATGGGGGCTATTTGAAAATGAGAAATCTATTTTTGAGAATTTTTTTACAGTCCAGTGATAAAAAAAATTAGTCAACTGCTGCGGCGAACTTAATTTTGTTCATAACTTCATCCGATCCTTACGATTCTTACGATTTCTTTGGAGGATCGCTTTATAATCTCGATTACTACTTATGTATGTCCAGAAGGAACGAGCCTTCTATCTATTAAACTGAGGGAGATATGACTTTTTTCCAATTTGCGGGGCGGGAAAGGGCGTGGTAAAAATTGAAAATAAGCTTGATCTGCTTGCAAGTATAAGAAGCTATACTTATGGACAAAATAATAGGTGGGTTGTTTTTTCTTTTTCAACTTTTTATTTCTAATTCATATCCCTGTAGTTCAGCAAGTGTCAAGGCACTACCAGGCCTAACGACCTGATGCATCACTGAGCGACGGTCGCGTCGTTAACGACAGGTAAGGCATCACAGCGCTAGTCTAGAACTTGAACTATGGTGTGCACCCATCACCACACTAACGACTGGTAATGCAGGGTCGCACCGATCGGTACGTTTTCCGGACATTCCCATACAAAATTCGTCAAGGAAATACGTGGCTGGTGGTGAGTCTGGTGGCGAGCGCTTACTACGAAGAGTTAAAGAATTCGTTAATGCCGAACCGGTGCAGCTGAACTACGGGGTATAATTCATCTTAGCGCTGCAGCCTTTCTAGCCTATTTTAGTGCACTAGTCACGATGGTGTGTTCATTAAATTAACAATTTTGATTTATAAAAACTTAAGACTATCGATTATTTATAATATTACCATTTATCATTTATTTATTTTATCCTTTTATCTATTTATTGCTGTCTGATTAGTCTATGCTCTGAAAATGGCTTTTTAAAATACTACTAAATGTTTGTATGCTACTGATTGTCTTAATATCATGTGGTACCCTGTTCTCTTGGCTTCTTGTGTTTTCATACACATATACACACACTCACACATACACACACACACTCTAACATACGCTCACACGCACGCGCAAACGCGGTAACTGACAATGCAAGGCCCCCTCTCTCCCACAAGCAAAATTGATTCGTTTATAACTTCGGTGTTTTTTGTCCGATCTTATTGATCTTTTCAGAATAGATAGATATTGGGCCTTACTTAATATATATAAAGTTTGAAAGGTCTAACTTAAAAATTGTGGCTCTGACAGTTTTTTGCGCTTAAAGGGGGAGGAATTTTTCAAATCTGAAACAAACTCGTATTGAATCGCGTATACACCTACCTACATTCAAAAACTTGTGGCCCTATCTTTTATAGTCTCTGAGATCGACGCGTTCATACGGACAGACGGACGTGGCTAAATCGACTCGGCTGTTAATGCTGATCAAGAAAATATATATTTTGTAGGGTCGCAAATGCTTCCTTCTACTTGTTTCATTCTTTTGCACAACTTCATGATCCCCCTTTCCCATTTTCCATGGGAACAGGGTATAAAAATAGGGGAAAGCTAACTTCGGCTGGGCCGAAGTTTTGTATACCCTAGCAGTTTGTTTTTCTAGACTACTTTTCGGACCTTACTTTTCTATGGGAGCTATAATATATACATAGATGTCCGATTTCGACCAAACCTTGTGAAATCAGGAAAAAGCATAAGAAACTAACAAGTACGAAATTTGCAGTCGATTCTATTTAAAAAAAAAAATTTTCCAATAGAGCTTCTTTTTCGGCCGATCACTCGTACTGCAACTATATGCTATAGTCATCCGATTTTGACAAAACTTTGTAGAATTGTGTGAAAGAAAACCAAATAAATAAATGCCAATTTCAAGGACATTTCCATTGAAAACAAAAAAGTTTTTTTAAGACTACCTTCTTGACTCTACTTTTGTATGACAGCTGTTCTATATAGATGTCCGATTTCGACCAAACTTAGTGAAATCATGGAAAGGATAGTAAACTAAGAAATACGAACTTTAGACGCGTTTCCATTGAAAACAAAAAAGTTTTTCTCACTAAAACTAGTTTTTCGACCGATCGCTCCTATGACAGCTATATGCTATAGTCATTCGATCCGGCCGGTTCCAACAAATGTGCAGCGTATTTGTACTTAAAGTCTTCGTGAAAAGTTTGGTGAAGATAGCTTTCAATCTGATGGAGGAGATAATATAGAAACACACGGATAGACGGAGTTGGCTAACTCAAATAGTCTCGTCGTGCTGATCAAGAATATATATACTTTATTAGGTCGGATATGCTTCCTTCAATGCGTAGTCGGGTTTGTCCAACATTCTTGATTTTTTTATGTAGATTTTCGTTTTCAGCGGGCCAAATAACTTTAGAAAAAGTTGATTTGAAGAATCAGTTTAAGATGCAATAAGTCAATAGTGGCCGGTTGGCTCAGCGGCTAGTGTGCGCGATCGCTGTGCAAGAGGTCGTGGGTTCGATCCCGCCTCGGAACATCTAATGAAAAGATTTTTCTTTGAATAAACTTTACATCCGGTCACCCCTCTCTGCTGTTGGCGCCAGCTTTGTAGTTATTAGCCATGAAAAGCTTCTCAAGCTGCCGTACGGATTTGGCTTTAAATCAGAGGGAGGAAAAAAATACATTTACATTTTTGCATTGGTGTGTGTGAGAGCAGCTCAAAAATTGCTCTCAATTTCAGTAGCAACGACTGCGTCGCGGCGTAGGAAAGCAAGCAACGCAGCGGCGCGTGTACAGCTTATACTATGTGTGTTTGAGCATCGCTGCTTTGAGAATTTTCGTATGCACGCCAGATAGCAAGCTGCCGGCCCCTGCTTTAAATGGAAAACAAAACAATATAAATCTTGAAAACTCCAAATAAGACTTCTGCGGTTTTGCCTCTTTGCCAGAGATATGTTAACATTAATTTTAATGCTGTGTTGATGAATATTAGGAAAGGCTATTAAACATTTCTTTCAGGAAAGGCTAAAAATACAGGACTTTGTTTTAGTTAGTCAAAAGTATAAACTTTAAAATTTTTAAATAATTTTTACTTTTATTTCCTTTCAGCTCATTAGACTTGCTAAAAAAGTTACATAAATTTAAACTCTTTATAGGACACTCACATAATTCTTATCAATTTATGACTTTAATCTCGACTAATTAATCAAGCTCACGCGACAAATTGACGAACCAATGTCAGCGGCGTAGCTTAAAAGTCGTAAAAAGAGGCAAAACCATAGCTGAAGAGGGCCTTAATGATAAGCCGAAGCAAGGAAAACAAAGCAGAAAAGAAACAATTTAACTCCAGTTTAGTCCAAGCTTTCGTTTGTCCCCGCAATTGGGCACGTTAATTAAATCTAATTAGGCTCCAACTCGCACACAGACAAAACGAACAAAATTATTATTTGGCAAGATGGAAAAAAACAACAAACAGAAAAAAAAGCATTAAATATGTTAATGTGAATGAGCGGGCAGAGACGACGACATGATTAAAAATAATTTGATGACGTCACTTTGCTAGTCGTTTTTTTGGAGGTCACTGGCAATGCTTTTGGGTTCGTTTCATTTCGTTTTGCTTGCTTGCCTTTTAAGCTGATGACGTCACAGGCATGCACGTTGCATGATAAGCCACAGCTGGCAACAAAAAAATTAAATTGCAAGCCGCAAAAATGAGAGAAGTGCAGTGTCTCTCATTCTCTCGCTCTCTCTTGCTCTTTCTGGGTTGATGGCAGATGGAGAATGAAAAGTTTGCCGGCTATTTACATTTTTCTAAATTTCAAAGAGAACCAGGCGCTCTCTCACTCTGTCTCTGCCTCTTTCTCTCTCTCTCTCTCTCTCTCTTTTCACTTGTTATTTATTATCATGACTGTTTTGAATTCCTTAGCTAAAACCAACGTTTCAGGCCCCCCGAATGTCAATAAATATTTCATTTATGACAAGTTGACATTCCCAACTCTCGCCAAGCAGTTTTCGGTTGTTGTGGGTGTTCAATTGGGCTTCCACTTCACCACGCAGCCAGAAACAGTATTTCATAATTTTCGAACCAACCGCTGGGCTCTAATTGACCTACTGGTTGGTCAATAAAAGCGATTGACACATGAACACGAACATATTGGTTAAGGGACACTTGGAATTGTTGATGATGATGTTGAGCAGTACTTTTCCCGTAAATTTTAGCTGTTTATTGGGCGGAAGTTAAAGATAAATAAAACATTTAGATTTAATATGTGTAAAACATTCCTACCGTTTGACTGACTGGCTTATAAATGCCCAAAATAAACGGCTAAACCTTGAGAGCTGGTGGGGAGTGTACTAAGTTAGTATTTTGACCAGGGCTGCAAACTGGTTTTAAACCGATTCGGTTTAAACACGGAGCTCGGATATTTCCAAGCCGAACCGAAGCAGTTCCGAGCCTAAGGTTTCCGTTTGGCTTAACAATAATTATAGATCTGGCATGCTGCCTAAAGATTATGTAATATCTGGTCGATATTGCGCTACCTAGTCTCAGAAACGGAAGGAAAATATCATTAGAGCCTTCCATGGCATTGTTAGAGGACTATCAGAATCTAATATGATAATTTTTTTGTATATTTCAACAATGTACACAATATACAGCTGCACACTTACTAGCTTTTCAACTTAAAATTGAGTTTGTCTGATTTTGGAAGTAGCATGCTCAAACTTTTACTCGATTGCGTTAGTCGTAACTAAATCAAAAATAAGTACACTTCATTTGTAGCGTCAATAATAAGTTCAAATTCAAATAAATGGGATTCCGTCTGTTTGTATGAAAGCGTCGATCTTAGAGACTATGAGGATAGAGCCACAAACTTTGGCATAACCAGATAGCATAACCAGATTTGAAAATTTCTTCCTCCCCTCTTTATACGTAAAAACTGTTAGAGCCCTCAATTTGGAAGTTAGAACCGCGTGACTTAATCGGGGGTGTCCTGAAATCTCCAGAGATTTTGTCTTTGGTTGGTTTGCAAATCGCTCGACCCAGAACTTCGGGAGATTTCATTTTTGTAGTGGCAAAGAGAATTGGTTCAATTGGGTTCAAAATAATTGTCCATCTCACAAAACAGGGCTGCATCACGCGCAAAAAAAATTTCCCTTATATTAGTTTTGAATTAAAATGATGTTAAACGGAAATCTGTTAGCTGTGGCAATAGTTTTATGATTCATGCTAATATTATAACTTAAATTAAAGTCGCGTTACCCAAAATTTTTTGGACAATCATAAAGCAACACTTTCTAACCCTTGCACAGTGGTCCCAGTGTCGATTTTTTTACATAAATTAATAACTCAAGAACTAGAAAAGATTTTTTAGTTTAGTTTTTTGCATTCGATTATATAATCAGGCCTGTTCCGAATTCCGAACGTTTTTAAAAAGTAAAAACGAAACGAAAACGAGCGTTTTACTATTTGCTGTTCCCAATTCCGAACGATTTGGTTACGTTTCGACTTTTCGAACTCGGTTTCGAAAACAGCTGGCTGGCTGGCCCGCGTACGTGTTTGTTTATCGTCAGCAGACGGAGTTGTCATCATCTCCCTAATTTAAATTTATAAAACTCTTTTTTACTCCTTAAATCCATTTATTTTTACATAAACCAGTATTTAAATATTTCGTTTGAATATGTGATATCAAATATGGTTAAACATAGCTAAGTGAAGTAGAAAAAGTGCAGTCCGATTAAATAAATTCATATGCAGCAACCCTAGCAGCCGCCGATTGAAGGTCGCAATCGACTAAAAAGTAAAGTGGAATTCAGAACAGCTCGGTTTGGTCACGGCCACTCGGTTTGGTTTTTCATGCAATATTTTATAGAAGTTTATAAAAAAATTCTGTAAAATTATACTTAAACTTAAAACAGTTTAAGTAATGATGTTAAACGATCTTAAAAATGTTCAACTAATTTCGAATTTTTAGTTTATCATATTGGGGAAGTATTTTACTGATTTAATTAGCAATTACTTTTTATTCCACTGACTCTGCAGCGCACGTTTTGAAAACGACAATTCTTGTCGATTTGCGGAATTCGGAACAGCAATCAACTCGATTTGCGACAATTCCACTCGTTTTCGGAATTCGGAACAGGCCCGAATATGAATAGAAACTTAGACTGAGAAAAGTGGGCGTGCAACCGCCCTTTTTCCTTATACTGTTATATGCAAATTGTTTGTTTTGGGAGCTATCTGTATTAAACTTTCTATTATTACACTATTGTCTGTTACTAACTAAAATCAAGTATCTATATCATAGAGCTCGAATCGTAGTTGCAAATGTTAATAGATTTTAAGAATCCCCACGCCCCCTCCCGCCCCCGCAAATTGGAAAAAACGTCATATCTCCCACAGTTTTATAGATAGAAGGTGTGAACCTTCTAGACATATTTTCTAATAAAAATTTCGATTTGCCAAAGGAATGGTAAAGATCGGATGAACGGTAGTAAAGATCTGCTCCTGCAGCAGCAAAACACATATGTATGTAGTTGTATGTATATATGAGCAACGACTACACAGCAGCAGCAAAACACATACATATGTATGTAGATGGATGTATATATGAGCAACAACTACACACCAAAGAGATAGCCAACAATATTTTAGGACAAATGTTTATTTAACGATTCATATTGGATCGTTGTGGGTGTGATGACCCCGCCCTGCCAAAAATTCCACCTTTTAAATTAATTAAACCTGCAAATATATTGTCTGAGTAATTCCAACAACGAAATCCTGTACAAAACCTAACAGCTATGGCTAGCTCATTATATCCAATTGGATTCTTGCAGCTAACTGGGACGCTCTCATTTTCCCCCTTCCCTTTCCCACATACACAATATTGAGAGAGAGAAATTAGAGATGGTCGCGGGGCAAATATATTGCCCGATACCCATCTGACTACTAAGACGAGGATTCTAGTTCTTTAATTCTAACATAATATCAAGCAATCACAATGATGTTAAGTCATTCTGGTCACTCCGGAGTCCCGCGTAGTTTTCGATGTTCGCCCATCTCTAGCTCTGGCAAATGCAAAGGTTTTTTTTTTGTCTGCGGCGCGTGCCAATCCTCTCTCTCCTAATTATACTCTGTACCAAAGGTACATAAAGTATAATAAGTTTGTGCAAAAGTATGTAACAGCACCTTAAATGATAAGTATTTAAGCAACTCAAGTCGACTCGTAGGTCTTTATTTATATATCGACCCCATTGCTATTGCAATGGCCTCCTCGTGGTGTTCCCTGGATTCCGATTTTATATAATACTAGCTGAATGCCCGGTAAGAGAGCGATTATATTCAATCTAGTGCAGGCTGCATGTCGGTATAAACATTTTGGTCCGTGCGATCTTCTTCTCTATATACACGTCTTCATGATAATCTAAAATCATGACTTTTTTTCAAATCGTGGCTTTTTTGACCATTTGATTTGCAAATTTCGCGATTTTTGGACCTGTGAAACCTTCGCGGGCAGGATTTGCCAAATTTTTTATGGCAATCGGATGAACGGTATAGTTTTTGAAATTTCGTGGGTTTATGAACGTTTCCGCCCCAGTTCTTCAATTTCGACACCTTCGCGGGCAAGCGTACAACCATTCCTCAAAGCTTCACATTTTGAAAATTTCGCGGTTCTTGGACCATTTTCCCCTATTTCTTCTACTTGGAAACCTTTCCGGGCAATTGTCGAACCACTGTCCAAAGATTTACCGAAACCGCAAATTTATTAATTTTCGCGGTTTTTGGACAATTTTCTGCAAATTTCTTCAACTTAGAAACCCTTCCGAGCAAGCGTTCAATTCATTCCCCAAAGTTTAATTGCAATCGGATGAACGGTGTAATTTTGCGAATTTCGCGATTTTTGGACCTTAGAAACCTTCGCGGCCAAGCGTCTAACAATTGACCAAAATTTCATCGCAATCGGATGAACGGTCTAGTTTTTAAATTATTGCGCATTTTGGACTATTTCCCGCACATTTCTTCAAATCAGAATCCTTCACGCGCAAGCGTCCAAACATTCTCCAAAGTTTTATAACAAACGAACATTTTGCAAATTTCGCGGTTTCTTCTACTTGGAAAACTTCCCGGACAAGCGTCAATGAATTTCCCAAAGTTTTAGCGAAAACGTAAATTTTGCAATTTTCGCGGTTTTTGGACCGTTTTCCGCTAATTTATTCAACTTAGAAACCTTCCCGGGCAAGCGTTCAACCATTCCCACATTTTCGTTGCAATCGGATGAACGGTATAATTTTGCAAATTTTGGACCATTTTACATACATGAGACGTAGCCTATGACACTTTCCTGATCGACATGAACATACTGTGAAAAATTCGTGAAGATCGGTTCAGCGGTTTAGACGCCCATAAGGGACAAACATACAAACATACTTTCACTTTTATATAGATGTATAGATAATCGGGAGCAAATGCGAGCGGCGACCCCAACTGGTACAGTCGGGCTTGACCGACTTTCTTCCTTGTTGAGAAACAATTGCTGGTGTTCTGGTTGCACTATTAAAAACAAATAAGAAAGTAGATCAATACCGTCTATATTATACTTTTTACCAACGAAAGTGTATGCTCAGTGAAAGTTTTGATGCTACAGAAAGCAGCGGCAGCTGCGAGAATTCTTTTGCTTATAACTCGACTATCACTGGTCCGATCTTTACCAATCCTTTAGCGGATCGACAAATAATCATGATTACTAAAAATGTCAAGAAGGTACGATTCTTCTATCTATAAAACCGTGGGAGATATGTCGTTTTTATACTCTGTACCAGAGGTACACAAAGTATAATAAGTTTGTGCAAAAGTGTCCGTCTGTCTGTCCGTATAAACGCACAGATCTCAGAAATGGTAAGAAATAGAGGTTTGGCATGTATGGCACATATGCTTCTTATACTTGCAGGCAGTTCAAGTTTAATTTCAATTTTTGCCACGCCCCCTCTCGCCCTCGCAAATTGGAAAAAACGTCATATCTCCCACAATTTAATAGATAGAAGGTTTGTTTCCTCCTGACATATCTAGTAATCAGGATTATTTATCGATCCGCCAAAGGGATGGTAAAGATCGAATGACCGATAGTCGAGTTATAAGGAAAACAAACAAAGGCTATACCGGTCGCAACGGTGATAGGCAGCACTTTATAGTCGGGGTTGACCGACTTTTTTTCTTGTTTTGTAATAAAGTTGCTAAAATTGCCAAAGAAAAATTAAAAATTGCTAGATTTGTGGCTAATAGCATTTTAGAAAAAAAAAGTTGCAAATTTTTATAAAAGTTGCTAGATCTAGCTACTAAATTGCTAAGGTGGCAGCACTGATGTGAACACTAATGAATGGTCCTTGGACGTCTTTTAACGTGGCTCAGCGTCAGTTTTCTAATTCAAGAATAAAAAATACAAAAAAACTAATCAACATTTTGATTTCTATAACATAAGGCTTATACAATTTGCACACATTTGCTTTGAAATAGTCATAAAATAGTGGCTTAAAAACGATTCTCTACCATCTAATTGAACTCTAAGCAAATTATAACTTTTCACATTATTTTGTGACAGCCCCACAATGGAACTTCTTGAATGAAAGCCAATTTTATAACAAAGCCCCCCCCTCTAGATTCCTAAAATAAAGTCAAATTTCAGCATAAATATTTATTTTCCGATTTACATTTGCCTCTCTCTGTGCCTATCAATAATCAAAAATCTCTCAAAGAATACAAAAATGAAGTCGAACAAATATCAAGCTCATTTTGTTGGCTTGCTTTTGCTGGCTTTTTTCAAACTTGTTTGCCGTTTTGTTGTTGCTGCTGTTGTTTTTGGTTGTTTAACGAATTTGTCAAAGCAGCTTCATAACTTCAGCTGGCTGTTGTTGTGGTTTTTGTTTTTGTTGCCTGGCTATTTGCGTTATACGACGACAGCAGCAGAAGGCAACGAAGTTTGCCAACAATAATGACATCATCGTCAGCTTAAAGTTTTTGAAATCATGGCAAATGACGTTATAAGATAAATGGAAGTTGGTGGAGGGAAACTGAAGTTGTGGTCAGAGTAAGGTGAACAGAAAAAAATGGCAATTTACTTTAAATTTGATTTCAAATTCATTTTTTCATCTCTTTAAATCCTTGCCGTTTAAACAAATCTCACCCAGAATGACCAAACTATCAACGCGAAAAATGCAAACACATTTACACTTTGTTCCGTATGTAGATTAAATTTACACCAAATCCTTCCCCCTGCCCTCCTGTATAAATCTGCCATAGCACTTAATTAACATTGGCGCACAAAATTCCAAATCGATAAATATTTGCCAAACACGTTTGCACAAAGCAAAAACAACTACATAAACTGAATTGAGTTCAAAATTTCGCCGTCACATGACCAAAAACCCACATAAAACAAAGAGTTCCTAAAACGTGCTCATGTTTCAGTTGAAAAATAAAATTACATGAAAATATTTGCACTTTTATTTAGTCTAAATCGATTCCAGTTTCGACAGTCCCGGGCTGTTTTGTTTATGCAAATTACGCATACGCCATGTTGTCAGGCATTAACTTTTATTATCTTATTTTATTTTTGTTCCCCCCTTTTGCACATCGACGTTTGTTAATTTTTAAGCAGAGCCAGAGAGGAGCGAGGTGGAGGAGAAAGTTTTATGCAAAAGTTGCCAAGAGCATTTACATACAATTTTTTACTTCCTCTTTTTATGCTCTGTGCGATCTCGCATTCTCTCAGCTACTTGCATAAGTTAATTTAGTGTTTGTCTTCTGCAAAAGTTGTTGTTGTTGTTGTTGATGTCTGTGTACAAAACTATGCAGTGCATTTTGGCTTGGGTGTCACTGTGTTGGCAACTTTTGGCTTCTGCAGAAAGTACATTTTATGTATGCAGCAGCTGCTGACGCAGCTTGGAACTTTTTCCTGCGCCCAGAAGTAGGCAACGAACGACAGCAGACAGACATATGGCAAATGCATCAAATGTGTTGTGTGATGAGTGTTTGCTGTTTAGATAATAAAACAGCAGCGGAAAATCCTTTTAATTGTAGACAATTGAATTGGGAACCAAATTAATGTGAGGATACTTTAATAATTTTATAAAAATTTGATTACTTTTTAACATAATATCAATTGCTAAAATTCTAAAAAAAATCTGAAAAATGTGTTATTATAGGTAGTGCAAAAGTGAAGAACTAATTTTTATTCACTCATGAACCATTTAACATATATACATACATATACATATATAAAAGTAAATGTATGCACACTGAGAAAAAATCAATCTATAATCCTGATCAAAAATCTCTTTTTCGAGAGGATGGCAATCTTAAAAAAATATAGAAAATACTTGAAATGAGATTGAAAATCTCAAAATCAAGATTTTTCATCTCTCAAATTACTTATCAGCATTTCTACAGTTCTTCGTAAGGCTTTAGCTAAAAAAATTTAAAATTAAAAAAGGAATTTGAGACCAAATTGTAAAAAAAGTAGGGGATAATTAACTTTGGCTCGGCCGTAGTTTGGTACACTCTTGCAGTTTGTTTTTCTAAATAAGACTCCTTTTCGGACCTTACTTTTCTATGAGAGCTATACTATATAGATATTCGATTTCGACCAAACTTAGTACAATCATGGAAAAGCATAACAAACTGTTAATTACGAAATTTGGATCGATCCCAATTAAAACAAAAAAATTTTTCTTACTAGAACTTCTTTTTCGAACGATCGTTCCTATTGCAGCTATATGCTAAGTCATCCGATTTTGACCAAACTTTGTAGAATTGTGTAAACGTATATACAAAATAATTATCCGCCAACGTGAGAGACGTTACCATTAAATACAAAAAAGTTTTTCTCACAAGAACTTGTTTTTCGACCGATCGTTCCTATGGCAGCTAAATGCTATAGTCTCCGGTTTTGACCTAAAATAGAATCGTGTGGGAGTATTTAAAACAAATACATGCCAATTTTGAGGACATTTCCATTGAAAACAAAAAGTTTTTCTAACTAAGACTACTTTTTAGCCACTTTTTTTCTATGACAGCTGTACTATTCAGATGTGTGATTTCGACCAAATTATGAAAAAGCATAGTAAACTAAGAAATACTAAGTTTGGAGGCGTTTTAATTGAAAACAAAAAAGTTTTTCTCACTAGAACTTCATTTTCGACCAGAACCAGTTTTTCGACCGATCGTCCCTATGGGAGCTATATACTATAGTCATCCGATTTTGACCAAAATTTGTAGAACTATGTAAAATCATTCCAGATAAATAAATGCCAATATTTTGGACATTTCCATTGAAAACAAAAAAGTTCTTCTAACTAAGACTAGTTTTCAGACTATAGTTTTCTATGACAGCTATACTATATAGATGTCCGATTGCGACCAAAATTAGTGGAATCATGGAAAACCATAGTAAACTAAGAAATACGAAGTTTCGAGGCGTTTCAATTGAAAACAACAAAATTTTTCTCACTAAAAATAATTTACCGACCGATCGTTCCTATGACAGCTATATGCTATAGTCATCCGATCCGGCCGGTACCGACAAATGTGCAGCGTATTTGTACCAAAAGACTTCGTGCAGAGTTTGGTGAAGATATCTTTCAAACTGACTGAGGAGATAGCATAGAAACAGGCTGACGGACAGACGGACGGACGGAAAAACGGACAGGACTAAATCAACTCAGCTCGTCGTGCTGATCAAGAATATATATACTTTATGTGGTCGCAGATGCTTCCTTCAATGCGTTACAAACATCCGGACAATTTTATAATACCCTCTGCTATGTTATAAAAATATAAAATAATAAATATTAACTATAAAATAAATATAATTAAAAAAAATATGGGAAAGTTAACTTCGGCCCGGCCGATGTTAACCGAAAGTTCTCACTCGAACTTCTTTTTCGACCGATCATTCATACTGCAGCTATATGCTATAGTCATCCGATCTTGATAAAACTTTGTAGAAATGTGTTAAAGTATATAAAATAAGAAAATGCCAATAAAAAGGACGTTTTCATAAAAAACAAAAAAGTTTTTCTCACTAGAACTAGTTTTTTACCGATCGTTCCTATGGGAGATATATGCTATAGTTATCCGATTTCGACCAAATTTTGTAGAATTGTGTAAAAATATATAAGATTAGTGTATGCCAATGATAAGGACGTTTTCATCAAAAACCAAAAAGTTTTTCTCACTAGAACTAGTTTTTCGATCGTTCCTCTGGCAGCTATATACTATAGTCATCCGATTTCCACCAAACTTAGTGAAATCTTGGAAAAGTCTAGTTTTTCGACCGATCGTTCCTATGACAGCTATATGCTATAGTCATCCGACCCGGCCGGTTCCGACAAATGTGCAGCGAATATGTACCAAAAGACTTCTCGCAAAGTTTGGTGAGGATAGCTTTAAAACTGACGGAGGAGATAGCATAGAAACAGACAGACGGACGGACGGACAGACGGACAAGGCTAAATCAACTTAGCTCAAGAATATATATACTTTATAGGGTTGCAAATGCTTCCTTCTACCTGGTACATACTTTTGCACGACTTCATGAGCCCCTTTATCCCATTTTTAATGGGAACAGGGTGTCGACTAAAAATCAAATATTTTTGATTTTTCTTTACTTTTTTTCCATACTAAAACTAAGATGTTTATCTTAAAGTCGAGTAGACACATTCTCAATTCAGTGCTAGTGCAATCTTAAAAAATGAGATGATTTTACCTAGATTGTTTTAGATTGATTTTTTTCTCAGTGTATTTCCGTTTAAGTGTATGTATGTTTGTACGATTGTTTTTTACAGCTAAAATTTTAACAGTATATTCATGTAAATCAGCAAAGAGTCTTAGGCTATGTGTGAACCAGTTCGAAAGCGGATAAAAACGGTTCAAATGTGGTTCAGAGACGTATTTCAGAAGTTGTTTAAGCAATGAACTTCAAATTTGCTCTGTAGGTTGGTAATATGAGGTTGGATATTTTGCTGGTTCAGTACCGGCTTCGAACCGGTTCTACTGTGGTTCAGAGCTGTATCTCAGAAGTTTTAAAAAGCTATGAACTTGAAATTTTGTGTGAAGATTTCTAAAATGTTGTTGGATATTGTAATGGTTCAGAACCGGCTTAAAAGTAATTTAAAACCATATTTCAGAGTAAGTTAAGGGGTAGTAAACGTTGCAACGAAAAAATAATTAATTTTTTCTTTGTATATTTTCATAGGTCAGATATTCAAAAAAAATTCCCCCAAAAGAATTTTCCAAAAACTCAAATTAAGCTGAACCAAATTTCCTATCAATTGCAAACTTTAAACTACTGGACCGATTTTGTTCAAAGAGGTGTCAAACGACGCAGATGTCGTCATTCTGGCCTAAACCTACAACTTTAAGATTCACAGATTTTTAGTATTTTTTTTGTACGCTAGACTACAAAAAAAAGTACCAAAAATAAATTTTCATTTTCAAAGTGCCGCCGTTTTGTCATATATTAACTTTTTTCCAAATTTGAGGTTAAGCTAGACTTTCATCGATACAAGAATCTTTTTTTTTATTTTGCTTTCGGATAACGGAGTGTCCCCGAATCATGGCAGCCATCGATGTACTTTTTCTTTTCATACAACTTTTCGCAGGTCAGAGACTTTTCAGCCGACATCATAACTCCAAAATAGAAAATTTTTTATTTTTTATTCATTTATTATCTTTCAAATGAAAAACATCGATTGGAAAAATATCTCATTCTGTGAATTTTTAAAAAAGCATCTTAAAATAGCACGCGCAAGTTGTACTACCCCCTTAAAGGGTTACATAGATTTCATGAATTCAAAAAATCGATTTTTTTATTGTCTTATTTAATTCAACAACATCTCTAAAACATTGTCCTAAAATTTCAAGTCGATGCGAGTAATAGTTTTGTAGAAACAGTCTAAAGAAGTTGCGCGCTCCAGGGTAGGTGGGCTCAGCGCCCAAAACTTTAAACGCTTTTTTCTTAAAACTGTGTTTTTAAGGTCAGTTGTCAAGATATCTCGAGAACTACTCTACGGATCTTGATGACATTTTTGACAGGTCTTCGAGAATCAATTTATTTTTGTTCAATTAAAAAAAACAAGTAAGGGAGCTGTAGTCGAGTGCCCCGACTAAAAAATACCCTGTTATTGATCTTTTCAGAATAGATAGATATTGGGCCTTACTTGATGCAAAGTCTCAAGGGTCTAACTTAAAAATTGTTGCTCTGACAGTTTTTTGCACTTAAAGGGGGGAGGGGAGGATTTTTCCAAATATGAAACAAACTCGAGAATATATATACTTTATAGGGTCGCAAATGCTTCCTTCTACCCGTTTCATACTTTTGCACAACTTCATGATCCCCCTTTTCCCATATTTAATGGGTTCGGTTCGGTTCAGTGATTCACTCTCAATTTTTTACATATTTATTGAAGGACTGTTTTCGTTTTCGAATAAAATCCTGATCTTTCCTTAAATCTGCGCTGAAAGGAATTTCTTCCAAACTTTCGAAGGCTAGGCAGTCCGAGAAAAAATGCGTGTACTTAGGTATAACTTCCGAAAATTTGCTTAAATCTGTTTAAAAAGTTATATTTTTCCAGAGTTTCGAAGGTAAGGCAGTCCGAAAAGTTGGTAAAACACGTATTTCCTTATAACATATATCTTCTTAAGTACAAAGTCCCAATATGCCCTTAAGTTCCAAACTTTCGAGGGTTCGAACACAATTTTAAATTTTAGTTCTAGTTTTTAGAGTTATTAAGAGCAGGTTTTTGAATGAACCATATCGATTTGGTCTTGCTAGTTCTTAAAATATTAAAGATATTGTCAGAGAATGCTTATTCATACAAAACAACTTTTTAAAATGACAAAGCCTACCTTAGGTGTCTTTCGCTCTTTTTTTAGCTCCAACATTTGAAATATTGTGATTTCTAAGGTGAATATGTGACTTCAACGATTTCGGAATACAATTCCTAGAGAACAATTGAATAGTTGGAAATGATGACTTTGTCTATAATGATTTCAGTTTGAAAGTCGTGCTCCTTACTAAAGTTGGACTGAGGCGAAGAAGCACGACAGAATAATGAAAATATCGTCCCGAAAAAGAAATGGCATACGCACACAAATCGATTAGCAACTTCCAAAGAAGGAATGCTAACTGTAGACAGGAATATTAAGAGATTGGTGGGAAATTCAAGTTTTTAAATGGCAGCTACATCGACAAGGACTTATCGTAGGAAAACGATTACAATTTCCAAATTATTGCATCTTAAAACTCGTCAATGAACTGAACCGAACCGTTTTGCATTGTGGTTTTCGGTTCAGTTCGTTTTTTTGATGTGACGCCGGTTCAGTTTGCAGTTCATCAGCTGTAAATAGCGTTTTGGTTACCGCTTTGCTCGGTTCAGTTCCCAACCGGATTGATTAAATACTTAAAATGAAGTAAAAATTGTAACATTTAAATTTATGCAGTTCCTAAAAATATTTCCTACTGAAAGTATCATTTCGATACAAATGCACATTGCACGAATTATCTGTCAGCCTTTCAGATTTGTTGAATGTAAAATGTTGAAAATGTTTGCGTTTCTCTAATTAAAATTTCAAAGGCTACAATTTGACTTAAATTAACTTCTCTTAAGTTCTTGATAAAATATTTTCATTAGAACTCCATCAAAGGAAATACCCCAGCAAGCGCTCAATAGACAAATTAACGCATAAACAATGTAAAAGCCATAAAAGCTATGCGTAAACTTCTATAGGCCTGGTCCAATGAAACTGTTTGTAGGAAAACTACTTTGTGCAAGCAATTAATTTGAGTGAATTCCATTCCTCCAGCAAATGTGAGCTCTTAGGCAGCCCGAAAATGCAATTGAAACTCTACTTTAACTTCACATGGCAAATCCATATCCATTTCCAGCCACACAGACAGAAATGCATTCACCTGTTTTATTTGCTCACATTATGCGCTCTATTGAGTTCCCTGGGCCGACGGGTTTTTATGTAAACGATTCCTTAATCATCAGTCAGCACACGGAAATGAAGCTTCCTGCAGAGTTGCTTAAGCAGCTCACCGAAATAAAACGAAAATGTCCTTAAGAAACTTCTATGTAGGAGCACAACGTCGTCAAGTCCGTTGGCTGTGATCCAAGTTTTCAGCATAGAAAAAAATACAGCTAAAGTGCATACACATGACATATGTAGCCAAGCAAACAATTTTTCTGCTCCCTCAACTCGCTTAAAGCCAATTAAAGGCACTTTGTTAGCCAATTAAAATGAGGGAAGAATAGAGAGGAGTCTCTGACTTGGGCACATATGCAACATGCATAATTGAATCATAGAATCAAGCCCACATGGGCCTTGCTCCCGCTCGCTCTCAATTATGGTGCAAACGTCAACAGCACAAGATTGACTTAATTATGTCGCACACACGCACACCAACTAAGGAAAAAGGTAAATAAACACGCGCGCAGTGCATACTTTTAGGCGCTGGCGCGTTAGTTGTGCGTTGATTATGCAAAAAAGAAGAAAATTATAATTACAAAATATAAAAAGCAGGCACTTGAGACACAGTGCCAGCCAGACAGAAGCAAACAAGGCTACAAACAGAAGCCAGTCGCTAGTTAAGTTAGTTGGGAAGCTTAACGAGCTGTGCAGGAGCAGGAGAACCAGATGCAACGTACATGGGAGCTATAGGAGTCGCTGTTGGAGCAGAACGAAAAGCAGAAGCAAAGTTTTTTATTTTAATATTAAGTGATTTCATCCGCCAATGAAAACTAAAAAAAGAGGCGAGTGGCGGGCATTAATTGCAGCGGTCAAGACCGTCAAAGGGTTGTGATAGAAATATCGGGCCAAATAAGAAGAAGATGTCAGCACTTCTCGATATATCTGAAATAATTATATTTTTGGAACCGAAAAGAACTAAAACATTATACCGGAAGCATTCGGTTGTAAGTTTCCTCCTTTTCAGTTTTATTACTTTATGCTAGAGCTGCAACCGAGACGTAAAGTTGACCGTATCGCGGTGTGTCACAACATGTCACGACGTGAACGTGAGCAAACATTGAGTTTTTTATATCCATTCGATGATTTCAGAACAAAATTCGTTTTAAATCTTCCGAAATCAAGTCCATTCATTGACAAAAGTAGACTAATCGAGCTTTTTCGACACCTCGTACTTAACACTAAAGAATATATCTCAACGTAGAGAACTATCGACCTCAAGAGAGCCATTGCGATAGGTCACAGTAAAGAATGCAAAGAAAAGCACTCAACGAGCAAAAAGCCCGGTTTTGCATTTCCGTGTGTCTCGGGCTTGTTTTATGAACGAAAATAACGAACGCAATCGTTTGAAAAAGAATCCGCATGAGCTGGGCTTTGCACAGATCCTTTTTTCTTAGTGTATGCATGTGTAAGTACTCAAACTCAAAAACAGGAAAGAAAGTTGGTCAGCCCGAATGTAATATACTCTGTACCAGCGAAAGTGTATACTCAATGTGAATTTTGATGCTGCAGTAGTAGCTGAAAGCAGATCTGTTTGTTCATAAGGAGAGGCGTTCACGCGGACATGGCTGTATCGACTCGGCTGTTGTTGCTGATCAAGAATATATATAGTTTATAGGTGTTACATACTTTTGCACAAATTAATACCTCTGGTACAGAGTAGAGTTGTGCCAAATTTTTTGGACCTAGTTCACATGAACTAGTCTGTAAAATGAACTAATGAACTATGTCTTTAAAATGAACTATAGTTCATTTTTTTAACTATATCATTAATTGAACTATAGTACATTTTTTAACTATAGTTTATTTTTTGAACTATAGTTCATTTGTTGAACTATAGTTCATTTTTGATCTATTGTTCATTTTTTAAACTTTGCTGACCCACAAATATTTTCTGCTCTCGATTGTGTAAGGAAAGAAAGAGCCTTTTGCTCTTTACTTTCATTTGTGAATTCGGCTATTGTCTTCATCTTTGGAATATTTGATTTTGACGTGGCCCTGCGAAATGGAAAAAAGTAAAGTTAAACTACGATTTCGACCAAATTTGGTGGAATCATGAAAAAGCATAGTAAACTAAGAATACATTAAACACAAAAAAGGTTTTTTTACTAAAACTAGTTTTTCGATATAGTCATCCGATCCGGCCGGTTCCGACAAATATGCAGCGTATATGTACACAGAAAAAAAGATCCAAAAAAATATCCATTTGGAATGGATATGTCTTAAATAGTTAGCATTGAAACAGACTGCAAACGGAAGGACAGAAGAACAGACCAGACGGACAGGACTAAATCAACTCAGCTCTTCGTGATGATCAAGCATATATATACTTTATGTGGTCGGAGATGCTTCTTTCAATGCGTTACAAACATCCGGACAATTTTATAATACCCTCTGCAATGGTATAAAAATTAACTATAGATGTAAAATGAATTATTTTAGTTCAAAAATGATAAGTTCATGGAAGAATGAACTAATGAACTACATCATCAAATTGAACTAAAATTTCCAATTTTAGTACAGAGTATAAATATACATATTCCGTTAATGTAAATAATATGATACTTTAACTAGTAAATAGGAGGTGTTTTAGAACTCTTTTTTAACCAAATTCCAACCTAAACCCCATTCTCGGTGTCCTAGAAATCCCTTTCGGTTGGTTTCAAATCTCTAATGTTCTAGGAAAGGACTTTGTAAAAACCCCTTAAGCCCCCCATAAACCACACAAATTTTTGCGCAAAATTCACACGCACTTGGCCCATACACTACGCCAGAATTTGCACAAATTTTAGTTCAAAGCAAGCGCTTCTTCTTCTTCTTTTTCCAACAACAACAACTTGCTGCGAACTAAGCAGAATTTGCGCAAAGCGCACACTCACCACACAAAACTTTGCGCAAAGAACCCAAAAAATCAAAACTTTTTGATTTCGGTCTCGATTTGCGCAAATGCGTGCGTGTGACGCATACACTCATATTTCACTAACACACATAAGCGTTTTGCTCAAAAATAGTTGGGGGCTTTAAACTATTTAAATAAGCAAAATTAGTTTTGGAAATGTAAATGAATTAGTTTTAATATTGCTTTTCAATTATTTTTCGCTAAACCAACCGAAGTCTGTCATATCAACCAAACCGACTTGCCACTTTGCCTCAGTTGGCATTGCTAGCGCCATATTGAAAACTTGACATCGACAAACGGGCCTAGGGTTGCCAATTTTTCTTCGGACAATTACCTTAGAACCAATTGGACCAAATATGTTTCCCCCACTAAGAAAATTATATCTCTCGCAGTTCTACCGACGGATTTTTCGAGCGATTTGCAAGCCCACCAAAGACAAAATCTCTATAGACTTCCAGGACATCCCCGAATTGCAAATTTGGATTTGAGTCTCTTTATTGATTCGTGTATTAACTGAAGGTGTCATTTGTGTTCATAACATTCTACTAAGGTTAAGTCTAGCTGTCAATTGTTTCTTTAAAAACTTTTTTTTAACAATTGGAAAAAAAAAACAAGGAAGAAAGTCGGTCAAGCCCGACTATATTATACTCTGTACCAGTTGAGGTCGCCGCTCGCATTTGCTCCCGATTATATTATATAAAATCGGTATCCAGGGAACACCACGAGGAGGCCATTGCAATAGCAATGGGGTCGATATATAAATACTTATCATTTAAGGTGCTGTTGCATACTTTTGCACAAACTTATTATACTCTATGTACCTTTGGTACAGAGTATAATTAGGAGAGAGAGGGGAGAGAGAGGATTGGCACGCGCCGCAGACAAAAAAAAACCTTTGCATTTGCCAGAGCTAGAGATGGGCGTATATCGAAAACTACGCGGGACTCCGGAGTGACCAGAATGACTTAACATCATTGTGATTGCTTGATATTATGTTAGAATTAAAGAACTAGACTATTTTTATATTATTTGCAATTTAAACAATCCTCGTCTTAGTAGTCAGATGGGTATCGGGCGATATATTTGTCCCGCGACCATCTCTAATCCAATATTGTGTATGTGGGAAAGGGAAGGGGGAAAATGAGAGCGTCCCAGTTAGCTGCAAGAATCCAATTGGATCTAATGAGCTAGCCATAGCTGTTAGGTTTTGTATAGGATTTCGTTGTTGGAATTACTCAGACAATATATTTGCAGGTTTAATTCATTTAAAAGGTGGAATTTTTGGCGGGGCGGGGTCATCACACCCACAACGATCCAATATGAATCGTTAAATACAAATTTGTCCTAAAATATTGTTGGCTATCACTTTGCTGTGTAGTCGTTGCTCATATATACATACATCTACATATATATGTATGTGTTTTGCTGCTGCAGGAGCAGCCCAGATATATTGCATTTTCGGTTGCTCATATCTTTACTACCGTTCATCCGATCTTTACCATTCCGCCAAGATCGATAAATAATCCTAATTACTAAATATGTCCAGAAGGAACGAATCTTCTATTTATAAAACTGTGGGAGATATTACTTTTTTCCAATTTGCGGGGGCGGGAGGGGGCATGGCAAAAATTGAAAATAAACTTGATCTGCCTGCAAGTACAAGAAGCATAAGTCCCATACATGTCAAACCTCTATCTCTTACCATCTCTGAGATCTGTGCGTTCATACGGACATGGCTATATCGACTCGGCTGTTGATGCTGATCAAGAATATATATACTTTATGGGGTCGGAGATGATTCCTTCTGGCTTTTACATACTTTTGCACAAACTTATTATACTCTATGAACCTTTGGTACAGAGTATAAAAATATTTAAGAATAAAAAAAAATTAAGAACGCAGCCGGTAGGATTCGAACCTACGCTCCCAGAGGGAATCTGATTTCGAGTCAGACGCCTTAACCACTCGGCCACGACTGCTTATCTGATGTTCGGCCGCCCAATGATTAATAAGAGCACAAATCGATTTTTATGAAAAAGATGCACTAAAAACAATTTTAAAATTTATTAAGTTCTCTTTTCTGCATACCAGGACTCCCAATTGCCGAGACTTTTACATAAACTAATTAGGGAAAAAATATTTAATTTCCACAATTTGTAGTAGTAGTAGTAGTAGAATATTTTTCTTCTTTCTTTTCTCACAATAACATAGGGTTACTTTTTATATAATAAACATTTGTAGGCATGGTTTTAAAGAACCGTCAGCCCAACTATTGGCTTTGCTCCCCACCATGAACGTTTTGGTACTGCACCACAACTTGTAATATTAAGTTAAGAAACCAATAAACGCTCTAAGACTAATCATTAAAGAAAACTACATGATGATTTTGATAGAAATTCCGCTGAATAAATAATTTATTTGGGTTTAATATTATTTGAATCAAATCAATGAAATTTTAAAAAGATAATTTTTTTTCAGGGCTAAAAATCAATGAATTGAACTTCGAATTGTCCTATAAACTAGCTTAATACACAAAATAGAAAAACAATAACTCAAGAGGTAACATTGATATAGAACATTGTTTTTGAAGCGGAACTTCATTTATATGCTTTTTGAAACTCAGTTCTCAACAAACTCAACATCCATCTAACCCCTCACGCTCTGACTAATGCATAAATCCACACACACACACACACACAAAAACACCATGTCGGACAAATTGTGATGAGATAAACCCATGGCCAAATCCTCGCAGGTTGCACGTGGCTGTGGCACTTCATACAGCTGGCTCTTAGTTTGGGGTCAGGTTAGTGCAATTAGAATAGCATTTGCATTTGCGTTTGGCTTCACCTCGAACAAGTAGAAGCAGCAGCAGAAGAAGATGGTGGGTGACTCTTGACTGCTGCGGTTTTTTATGTGTAACTAATTTGGCATGGCATACTTCTGGGCTGAGCGACAAATTAACGCCGCGTTAATGACACGCCATGCCTGGCGCACGCCCTTCCTCTTGCCCTCTCACTCACTCCTTTGTCCAACACTTAGTCTTGGCATGTGGCAGAGGGGCAACTTCCGCTTATAGAGGTTTGCTGTGTGGCTTCCGTTGCGCAGCGGAAGCTGTGGGCTCAAGAAGAAGCCATACCCTCTGTTTGCCATCTGCGCCAAGCGGAAAATTAGGCAACAGCTCTCAAGCCCATTGAATTATCGCACTCAACGGACAAACTGGCTAACAGACAGGCAGACAGATAGAGAGTCTGTCAGTTGGGAAGCTCCTTTCAAAACGCAATTTGGCCGCCACTTGAATGCAGTGAAACGGGCTCTGTTCGGCTCTGGTCTGCTGCGTTCATTAGGCAATCAATTGCCAATCATCACTTGAATCACACTGAAGACTCCGCCATTAAATTGTCGTTTTTCTCCTTCCCTGTTTTCTTTTTGCAGATCATTCGTGAACGTTTACCGGACTATCCAGAGCGGAGTAGTTTGGTGTGGAATAGTTCGCCCGGCGCCTTGCTCACACTGCCCACTTTTGCGGATAGTTCTAGGTGAGATTTATATTGCACCAGTCCAATTCAGCTTGTGTGTGTTTATTTATCGCATGATTTTGCAGATTCATGCCCTTTTTACTGAATTCGCTGGGCGCGGAGCCGCGTCACAACTTCACGGCGGTTATCTATGTACAAATTGGTGCCGCCTTGGGTCCAAATGCGGCGCTCTATAAACTAGTCAAGACCATTACCAAGAGCCAATTTGTGGATAGAGTAAGTAGAGCCAAATGGCTAAACTAAATAAGTAAAGATGTTCTTGGCTTATTGCACTCTGTTCTGTTATACCAGAACAAAAGTGAACAGCTCTAATGTATCTGCTCTTCTTTCCGAACAGATACTCGTTTTGTGGGCTGCCGATCGACCACTTCCCCTAAAGAAACGTTGGCCACCCACCTATCACATACCTCTCCATGTGATTGCTATTGGGGGCAGTGCACGTGGTGCTGCCCAGCCCACTGGGCAAACGACTGAGGGTAGACCGAGCCCGAGCATATCGCAGCGTTTCCTACCCTATGAGGAGATACAAACCGATGCTGTGTTGTCATTAGACGAAGATGCCATACTCAATACGGATGAACTGGACTTTGCCTATACTGTGTGGCGGGACTTTCCCGAGCGTATTGTGGGCTATCCAGCGCGAGCGCATTTCTGGGATGATTCCAAGGTAATTGTGCTGGCAGAAGTAGAAAGGGTTTATCCAATTATTAACTGCTTCTTCTCCTCTTTTGCAGAATGCCTGGGGTTATACGTCCAAGTGGACAAACTACTATTCAATTGTGCTAACTGGCGCTGCCTTTTACCACCGCTACTACAATTACTTGTACACCAATTGGCTGTCGTTGCTGCTCTTAAAGACTGTACAGCAATCCTCTAACTGTGAGGATATCCTAATGAACCTGCTGGTCTCGCATGTGACCAGAAAACCGCCGATTAAAGTGACACAGCGCAAGGGTTACAAGGATCGGGAGACGGGTCGTTCGCCCTGGAATGATCCAGATCATTTCATACAGCGACAAAGTTGCTTAAATACCTTTGCAGCGGTCTTCGGGTAAGTTTTCTCTTGCTAAGAATATGAGTTAATTATAAATACAATAAAATTGTATGGTTTTCACAATTCTTGTTTACTAACAGTTAACCCTAGTGCGTTGCTAAGACATTTTTATCATTTAAAACTCAAATCTTCATGATAATCTTATCTCATTATAAAGTTCTATCTTTACCACCCGTAACACCCGGGTGTCTTCATAATAGTCCGGATTCATTGGAAAATCGAGCAAATTTGAACCATTCAATCTTCCTTATTACTTCCACCGTCTATTCGCCAAATGGACAGAGTCCTTATCTGGCTTCACTAGTATTAACCTAAATTATAAAATAAACAAAATTTATTGCCTTATGGACGAAAAATACTCAGCTAGCAGTTTCTTTACTATCGATTTGTTGGAGCCGAAGTCAAAACGCATCCTAAAAGGCAAGGAATTAAAATTTTCAAGAGCCCTACAAATAGGTTTATTAAGGGAACAGTTGGTTCGGGAAATTTGGTGGGAAAAAGGTTGGAAATATCCGAGACTCCTACTTGGTACATTAAAGCTTATCTTGCCTACCAAGAAAGGACAATCAATACAGCCTATAACAAGGTCATTTAAGAACATTAGGGACGCAATGGTTCTCCGATCCTCCAGGGTTGAGTCTACAGTTGTCATCTATTCAGTGTTCGGATTCGCCCTTTGCCCGCGTCTCAAACGGGCTGCGACTGGCTCGCGACTCGCGAACTGCTGCCCTCGGCTCGGGGCAACGAGCCACAGTTCGCGGGGAGCGGGCCAGGAGTAGCCCGCTGCCCCCTAGGAAATGCCCGCGGCTCGGGGCTGCTGGCACTAGCCCGCGAGCATGGGGCTGTTGCTTGCCCGCTGCCCGCAAACTGTAGCCCGTTGCCCCGGGCCGAGGGCAACTGCCCCGGGCAAAGGGCAAACTGTCCCGGGCAAAGGGAAAACTGCCCCGGGCAAAGGGAAAACTGCCCCGCGCAAAGGGAAAACTGCCCCGGGCAAAGGGCAAAATGCCCCGGGCAAATGGCAAAATGCCGAGGGCGGAAACTATGTCGAAAAGCAATTGGAATTGGAAGTTAATTTGTAACTATTATTAAGTCGCGAAAAAATACCAAAGAGGATAGAAACTATTAATTATTAAAAAGATTACTGTCAATCAAGTGGAAAATCATGCCAGGATCAATGCATAGGCGCAGTTCACAGAAAATGAATCTCCATGGTAAAAAAAACCGCTAAGGGCTTAAGAAATTGCTTTTCAAGACCACTTATAACCTCACATAACTATCCAGCAATGGTTATGAACTTACTGAGCCGCGATTAATACCATGGATGATGAAGAACATAGGTACAGCATAAAAGATGTGTCAAGCCATTTTACAGGGACTTGCAAATCATAAAATCGCGAAAAGATACCAAAGAGGATACAAAATAGTAACAGTGCAAGACCAACTTTACTCCCGATCATTTGGAATATCAAGCCAGGAGCAATGCATAAAAGCAATTAACTGTTAAAGGATCTCAATGGTAATAAGACCGCTAAATACTCGAGAAACTGCTTTTGAAGGCCACAAATGACAACACTTATTTACACAGCTATGGCCATGCTGCTTTTTTGAATTCACAAAATGTTCAACGCATATATGAGAAAACAAAAGATCTGGCAACACCAGCTCAGCGTAAAGTTATCTGCGCAATATTAGTGAGTAGTCGAATTCATGAAATGGTGTTTATGCTCGCATTCTTGGACCCATTTCATGAAATGATTTTGCAAAATGAGCATAGCATAAAAGTGTTAATAGTTTGTTATGGTTTCATATTCATTCTTTTTCATCCCGTTGTCCCCTAAAATCGATTTAAGAGGGCCAAAGTCAATACAATCTATAGAACGTCTTAAAAAAAAAGTGCAAAATAAGTACCCAAATGAGAAAAATGATGTGTGGGTGACTTTGCTTTTGAAAATCTCGAAATGGTTAATGAATTATTGTTAGATTGGCTAACATCAGTTCATTTCGATTGTATCCCTAACATAGCTATTTTAAGCTATGTTGGTATTTTTAAAACGAAGTGCGATATAGTGCATAATCGGCGGTGTCCCAGAAATCTCTTCCAAAAACTTCCAAAAACCAAACAATTGCGACTTAACGAACCTATGCAACGAAATCTCTCAAAGTTCAAGGACACCGACGGATTTCTTTAGCGATTTGCAAACCAACTGAAGCCAAAATCTCTCGATCTGAAATTTTGCACAGAGTCATCTTTTAGCTGCACAATGCACATATGTCGAAACCGCGAAAGTCGGATGGTCTATTCTTGTAGCTGCCGTTATAATTTTTATACCCTTGCAGAGGGTATTATAAAATTGTGCGGATGTTTGTAACGCATTGAAGGAAGCATCTCCGACCACGTAAAGTATATATATTCTTGATCAGCATTAACAGCCGAGTCGATATAGCCATGTCCGTCTGTCCGTCTGTCTGTCCGTATGAACGCACAGATCTCAGAGATGGTAAGAGATAGAGGTTTGACATGTATGGGACATATGCTTCTTATACTTGCAGGCAGATCAAGTTTATTTTCAATTTTTGCCACGCCCCCTCCCGCCCCTGCAAATTGGTAAAAACGTCATATCTCCCACAGTTTTATAGATAGAAGGTTCGTTCTTTTTGAACATATTTAGTAATCAGGATTATTTATCCATCCGTTAAAGGAATGGTGAAGATCGGATGAACGGTTGTCGAGTTATAAGGAAAACAAATAATTATGGGCAGCTCAGGTCGCAGCGGTGATGGGCAGCCCTTCACAGGTACAGAGTATGTTATAGTCGGGCTTGACCGACTTTCTTTCTTGTTTTATTTAATAACCCGACAAGTCATAAAGCTTATAAATTAAGTCATTGGTCACAAAATTAAGTCAGTGGTCACAAAACCTTGGCACATACGAAGTTAGCTTTGCTTTCTCGTTTAGATTCCACTAAAGTGCCATTTACACTAGGACTAACAAAAAATCCAAATGTTGGCTATTAACGCATAACGCAGTCCTAGTGTAAATGTTGTATTAGTTTGTTCGAAATATTCATTTCCGACTCCATAAACAATATATATTTTTGATCAGGGCGACGAGCTGAGTGGATTTAGCCCTAGTCTCTCAGTTTTAAAACTATCGAACTGAAATTTTGCACAGAGTCATTTAATGCGCGCTGCTAAAATGTCAGAACCGACCGGATCGGATGACTATATCTTATAGCTCCCATAGGAACGAACTTTGTATTTATTGGTTTTCTATGCTTTTTCATAATTCTACTAAGTTTGGTGTAAATCGGACAACTATATGGCATAGCTCCCATACAAAAGATAGTTTTGAAAAAAATCCTAGTTAAAAAAACTTTTTGTTTTTATTGGTACCGTCTTACAATTTGGTATTTGTTTGTTTTATGTTTTCATATAATTTTATAAAGTTTTGTCAAAAGTTTTGTTGAAAAGTTTTTCGACCGATCGTTCGTATGGGAGCTATAAGCTATTGTCACCCGATTTCGACCAAACTTTGTAGAATTGTGTAAAAGTATATAAAATAAGTGTATGCCAATGATAAGGACGTTTTCATTAAAAACAAAAAAGTTTTTCTCACTAGAACTAGTTTTTCGACCGATCGTTCCTATGAGAGCTATATGCTATAGTCATCTGCTTCGACCAAACTTAGTGAAATCATGGGAAAGGATAGTAAACTAAGAAATAAGTAGTTTGGAGGCGTTTCCATTAAAAACAAAGAAGTTTTTCTCACTAAGACTATAGTGATAGACTATAGACTATAGTTCCGGCCGGTTCGATCAAATGTGCAGCGTATTTCTACCAAAAGACTTCGTGGAGGAGATAGCATAGAAACAGACAGACGGACGGACGGACTGACGGACAATGCTAAATGAACTAAGCTCGTCATGCTTAAAAACACATATTTTCCTCAGTTTTAACTCGTAGCTCCTTTTGATCTACCTTGTACATTCTCCTGAGCTGGGCTTGCGAAGAAGTTTTCTGACTTCTCATTACACACATCCGTCTTTCGCTCCAATTTAACGTTCGTCCAACTGTAACCTAAACGGTCCTTATGATTTGATGCATCAATGATTTGAGCCTTTCTTAGTTTCTAAGTAAAAAACTATTTCGAATTAAATTTATTAATACACATTCGCATGTTCCTTTCTCTCTCTCTCTCCCTTTTTTTCTTCTTATAGCTACATGCCGCTGATACGTTCCAATTTGCGTATGGATCCCATGTTATATCGTGATCCAGTTTCGAATTTGCGTAAGAAATATCGTCAGATTGAGTTGGTTGGCAGCTAGCGATATGTGCATTCTGGGAATAGCTACAAGCGTTAAGAGTACTGAAAATGCGACACGCCCATACACTCACACCAACACAGAACCACACTCACACACGCCAACTGCTGTTTATTGATGCTGGCCAAGCGACGCAAAAACTATGTTAATTATTATTAGTATGAAATTAGTTAGGATTTATCAAGCAACAAGCGTATATATAAATATATGTATGTATGTGTAACTACGTAAGCATTCAGCGTTGCAATTATATATATATATATATGTATATAGACTACCATAAAACAAAACGTAATGTGAACTAGCCTAGTTATCCGCAAGCAAATTGCCATTTTTTTGCTAATTTCAAATTAGCTCTGCAAATCTTTTCGATATACATACACCGCATACATATATACATAAACCTAGATCTAGATACGACATATATGCATAAGTAGCCGATTTTTGTACTTTGTGTGTTTGAGTTTTGTATGTAAAATAAATAAATCAATGTTTGTATGTAACTGTTGTATCTCGATATATAAATATATGTATGTGTACTGGCTACTGTCTATTGATTATCACTGTGTGTGTGTGTGTGTGTAAATGGCAATTTGAGTTTAATTAATGCAATTTTAAGCTTAAGCAAAATGAAATTCCTTATTAAATAGTCTTATCTATATCTTGTAAATGTAACTGTGGCCATTTTTGCTAGACGAGCAACAACAACAACAACCACACCAACTGAGAACTCTTTAAGCACAAATTTTTATTCTCTTTTTGTAAACCTACTTAATGTGCAATTTATATATTTTACCGCTCAAAACTCAGCTTTTAGTTTGAAATGTGGCCATTTTAACTGTAAACATTTATTTATAATTATCAATTGAAGTTTGAACAATTTGTTATCATACTCGCATATCAGAAATGCTTAGAAAATTATGAAGAGAGTTTTTAGTTTTTTAAACAAGAAATTATTTTATGTACAACAAAAATTTATATACAACTACATAGAGATACTTATATACATATATTTTACATCAAAGAAATATACACCAGACAGATGAAACGAATTGTTGGTGTTTTTTTCTTTTCAGTTTTCTTGTATTTTGCTTCAGTTTTTGTTCAGTTTATGTGCGTAAGGCAATAAGAGTAGAGAAATGCTCCACAAAAGCAAAGCAGTATATCAAATGCAATACAAATATTTAGCTTGAACATATCAAATGAATTGAGACTTTGCCAATTTTTCCTAGGGGGCTATCATAAATGGTGGTTATGATCGGGAATTGAATGGGAGGGGCAAATTCGTAAAGGAAATTAAAATAGCAACAGATACACACATATGTATACCAAGTATGCCGGAAATAATTTCGATATATCGAAATATTGATATTTTTATTATATTTTTGTGTCAGCTTTATGAATATTTATGTAAAAAGCATTGAGCTACAACTGATGCTATGATGACTCTTTGAGCTACACCTAAAAATGGCAGCTCCAAGTCATCAAAATTTTCCAAAAAATTGCAAAATTGCATTCAAAATTTGAACATACTTAAAGATATGTTTTCTTTCATCATCAACCCTCGAAAATATCGATAATTTATATATTTTACAACACAATATCAATATCGAAATGATTTTTTTTCAAAATCGATTGAAATAATGAAATAAATATGTTTTAAATATCCAGCAACCCTTATACTGGGTGTCCAGAAACTTTTCGTCAGAACTTAAATACATGCTAGCTGTTGTTGTTGTAACGGCTGTGGATGAGAGTAATGTACGCATTTTGTGGGGGTTATAGGAAGAAAGTTTAGAGAGAAGAGTTTAGAAAATGAAATGGGGGTGATGAGAAGGTGGATTAAGAGTGTGGTCTAGTCCGAGGAATGCTGCGACGAGAGATGGTTGATAGCTGTTATCGATAGTGGCTTACGTCTCAAAATAAAATGCAGCTTTGATGCAGTTTATTATACCCTTGCAGAGGGTATTATAAAATTGTCCGGATGTTTGTAACGCATAGAAGAAAGCATCTCCGACCACATAAAGTATATATATTCTTGATCAGCACGACGAGCTGAGTTGATTTAGCCATGTCTGTCCGTCTGTTTCTATGCTGTCTCCTCCGTCAGTTTTAAAGCTATCCTCACGAAACTTTGCACGAAGTCTTTTGGACCAAATACGCTGCACATTTGTCGGAACCGGCCGGATCGGATGACTATAGCATATAGCTGCCATAGGAACGAACGGTTGAAAAACTAGTCTTCAAGAAAAAAACTTTTTTGTTTTTAATGGAAATGCCTTTAAAGTACGTATTTCTTAGTTTACTATCCCTTCCTATGATTTCACTAAGTTTGGTCGAAATCGGATGACTATAGCATATAGCTGCCATAGGAACGATCGGTCGAAAAACTAGTTCTAGTGAGAAAAACTTTTTTGTTTTTAATGAAAACGTCCTTATCATTGGCATACACTTAATTTATATACTTTTACACAATTCTACAAAGATTGGTCCAAATCGGATGACTATAGCATATAGCTCCCATAGGAACGATCTGTCGAAAAACTGGTACGAGTGAGGAAAATTGTTTTTTGTTTTTAATGAAAACGTCCTTTTTACACACTTATTTTATATACTTTGGACCATTTTTACAAAGTTTTATCAAAATCGGATGACTATAGCATATACATAGCTGCAGTATGAATGATCGGTCGAAAAAGAAGTTCTAGTGAGAAAAACTTTTTGTTTTAAATGGTATCGCCTCCAAATTTCGCAATTAACAGTGTATTATGCTTTTCCATTATTTCACCAAGTTTAATCGAAATCAGACATCTTTATAGTAGATCCCATAGAAAAGTAATGTCCAAAAAGTAGTCTTAGAAAAACTTTTTTGTGTTGAATGTAAGCTGCAAGGGTATACAAAACTTCGGCCGAGCCGAAGTTAACTTTCCCCGTATTTTTTTTATTTTAAATAAAAATTTCTGTGAAATAGTTTTCAAAAAATTATTTTAATGAATTTATTTGACATTTCCAAATTAAGCGAAAGTTTGTAGTGTGATATTGAGAGTAATAATTTGGGTTGCTATGAAATTCTATAACGTCGAGTACGTGGATTTCGTGTTTTATTACGGCAAAGCCAACGGCAACGCAGTGAGTGCTCGACGAATGTATGCAGAAGCCTATCCACAGAGGCGGCTTCCTCATCATAACGTGTTTTCCGGAACTTTTTCAAGACTTCGTGAAACAGGAAGTTTAGCCAGATCTACAGGCGATCAAAGCAGAGGTTTTGATCCAAACATAGAGGAGATAGTTTTAGAAGCAGTGCAACATGTATCGTCGAAAACAAGAATAGCAAAATCGCAGGTTCACGCTATTATAAAGCATAATTATTACCATCCTTATCACTACACACCCGTACAAGCACTGCACGATGGTGATTGCGCACGTCGAATGCAGTTTTGCACATTAATGCTTTCGAAAGACACTCAAGACGAAGGCTATCTATCAAAAATTTTATGGACCGACGAGGCAACGTTTGACCGAGAAGGCATAACAAATTTTCATAATTTGCATTTTTACGCCGAAGAAAACCCGCATAAGAAGTTGCAAAAGAAGCACCAAACTAGATTCAGCGTCAACGTTTTGGCGGGAGTCTTAGGTATAAAATAATACTGTTCTTATCTTAATCTTACTAAAACCAACGCCATTTCAGGAAATAAAATAATAGGACCATTCTTTTTGCTAGAACGGTTGAACGTCCCCTCGTACATGAGTGCTACAAAATGAAGTGCAAGACGCATTAGATGACCTTCCATTGCAAACAATCGCTGGAATGGTTTTTTCAACAGGACGGCTGACCTGTACATTCGAGTAGAATGATCACGTAGTATTTAAACGAATTTTTTGGTGGAAACTGTAGGGGTCCAATTAAATGGTCTCCAGACTTGACCCCATTGGACTACTACGTTTGGGGGCGTGCTAAAGACCTTGTATACAACGAAGAAATAACAAGCTGCGATCAACTGAAACTCAAAATAGCTCTTGCATTTCAAAGATTCAAAGAGGAAATAACATTTGATGTTACTACTTCTGAAATAAGACAGAGATATTCAAAATGTATTGGCGTGACAGGTTCACATTTTGAGCATTTATACAAGGTGGGCCAAAAGAAGTCACCGGGCCAAAAGAAGTCATCCTATTCGAAGATGCTCTTATTTTTACAAATAGCCGCCAAAATATAAAGAGGTAAATATTATATATATTCTACTGTCTATCTGTCTAGTTCACAAATGTCAAAACAGATCTGACTTTGGCGGCTATTTGTAAAAATTAGAGCATCTTCCAATAGGGTGACTTTTTTTGGCCCACCTTGTAAATTTTTTAATGCAAACAAACAAAAATTTTGGGGAAAATGTCAAATAAATTCCTTAAAATAATTTTTTGAAAACTATTTCACAGACATTTTTATTTAAAATAAAAAAACTGCATCAACACTGCATTTTATTTTGAGACGTAATAACTTGGAACCGAAGCCACTTAGTCCCCTGGTGTAAAAGAAAAAAATATTTCTATTGATCACAGCTATCATGTATTTAAGTTATGACGATGAGTTATGAAGATTTATGAAAAAACTTGAGCACAGCCTTAAGCAATTTGAACCCAACTCGAACTTTGCAAAACTTCCGAAATAACACCTCTGCGTCACACGTCTTACTCAAGAGCACGATCGAATGAAACTCAACTGCCCTCGTCTAAGACTCGTTCCAGACAATCAGCTCGCACATCGTTAGGCTCTTACGTATTTCGGCTAACGTTTGAAATACTTCTCGCTGTGTTTTTCGTGATGTTGTCTAATTCTGTAAGCAGCACCTTATATTTCTAACAATGAAATTTGGAAACAGACAGTAATATTTTAACCCACATATATTCCCCAAAAATAATTGGTGCTTGATTGGAAATAAATTTGGGTGGGCACGAATTTTGATTTTGGGAGCATTTCAACGACAACAAAAAAAAACTAGCCCTCTTACCGATGCTCGAGTTTACCAGCCAGACACACACTTCATATAAAGCCCTTTTCTGCTTTCCTTTCCTTCCATGATTGCCCTTTCTTCTCAGACAAGAAAAGCTGTAGAGTACCAAGTTAGGAGTCTTAGAACTTTTCAAGCCTTTTCCCACCAAATATCTGAAGCCAACTTTTCCCTTCTTGAACCGATATGTTGAGCTCTTGAAAGTTATAACTCTTTGTCCGTTAGCATGCGATTTGCAGAGTATTATTTCTCTGAAGGCAATTTTATTTATTTTATACTTTAGGTTAAAATTAGTGTAGCCAGTTAAGAACAGGACTGCAAACCCAAACAAATTTTTCGGATCTCCAAAGCTTACCGCTGGTTTTAGGTTCGGAAATTTGAGAATCAAGATTTTTGGGCAAAGGTTTTGGTACGAACCTTGGTTCAGCCGATGATTTACACAGAAGTAATATATTTCTAGCCTAACCTAATCTTCTACAAATCACTTTCGACATGAAAACGAAAGTTATCTTATATGAATTGGGTCGATTTTGCGTCGAGTGCGATTTGTAGATCACATGGGAATACATATTCATTCAATGTATGATTTACGTTTAAGTATAATTTCATTACGTATTCTTAGAAAAATGTTACCAATGTAATATACATGTATATGTATGGCTCTTGCTTTTTTGAATCATTTAATAAGCTTTGGAGTAGAGACTCTTAAAAACAGAGGCCATTATGGGTGGGCATATTTATAGGTAATTCTGGACAATTTTCTAGATTTTGTTTTTAAAATTTTTGTTGACTCTAAGACTCAGTCGCCCAAAACCGAGCAGATAATAAAATAAGTTTCTAGTCAGCAGGTCCAAGCAGGACCAACCAAAATTGTAGGTTCGGAACAGGTTCAGGTTTAGCTTTTATTTCTTAGAAGGTTCGGTTCAAGGTTCTGTTCACAGCATAATAAAAGTCGGAGGCTCGAACGCGTTCGGTTCAAACCCGATTTGCAGTCCTGGTTAAGAACACTGTTCATTTGGCGAATAAATAAATCCGCGAACACGGATGGCACCATGCCTCGATACGCAATAGACTTGTTGTTGTTTTCGAAGCGATTTAAAGTATAAGTTCCTGGATCCTCGAGTAGTTCATATTGTGTAATATATACCAGGAATGCAAACCGGTCGGGAATTAGGACTGGTTCGGTTTGGTGGTTATGGGGTTTTCAAACCTCCGGTTCGATTTACGAGTATATCAAGAATGTGTTTTTACACAGTAAAAAGACTCACATTTTTCACTTATTTGGCAAAAAAGGAGCTTTCTCTAAATGGTAAAATTTTGTTTTTAATTTATTGTGACTCTTTATGGTTCTTAGAACTAGATTGCAAAAGAAAGTAACCAAATTCATCTAGATTTAGCATTAAAAAAATTATAAACGAAAAAAAATCCTTTTTAAAAAGTGTCAAGAAAGTGTTTTTACATAATGTCTAAACTCATATATTCTCAGAACAGGAGCTCAAATGATTCTACACAAGTTTTCCACGCTGAATCCAGAATCTGCTTTTAGAAATTCCATATCTCTAATGGTTTAGCTGTAAATTTGGATTTGAAATGTAAAAAATGTTAAGTTTTACGCTTTTTGGTATATTCGAATATCGTAGAAAGCAGCTTATTTGAAAATTTTTAATTTTAACATGGTGTAGTACTTGCCCATATCTACACAATATAATAAATACTTTAATCATTTCATAGGTTATAAGTTCATAATCGATTTGATTGATTTGTATGCAAATTGCACTTTTTTGTATTTTACATACGCTTTACCATACAACTACACTATTTTGAAAGCGAAAAGCACCTTATATTTGTGGCCGATTAAACAAATTTCGATGGTTCGTTGTGCACTATAGGTGTGGTACTATATTATACAGAAAACATATTTTCAAAATAATCTGATTTCTAGGAGATTCGGAGGAACCAAAAAGGGGTAAAGTTAGCCATTTCTAAATTTTAATTAAAAATTTTACTGCTAATCCATTAAAGATATGGAATTTCTAAAAGCAGATTCTGATTCAGCGTGGAAAACTTGTGTAGAATCAATATTTTATTTACCATTTGAGCTCCTGTGCTGAGAATATATGAGTTTAGACATTTTGTAAAAACACTTTCTTGACACTTTTTAAAAAGGATTTTTTTCGTTTTTAATTTTTTAATGCTAAATCTAGATGAATTTGGTTACTTTCTTTTGCAATCTACTTCTAAGAAGCATAAAGAGTCAAAATAAATAAAAAACAAAATTTTACCATTTACAGAAAGCACATTTTTTGCAAATTAAGTGAAAAATGTGAGTCTTTTACTTGACATAATAAAGCATTTCATTGCTCGTCAACAATAAGGTCGCTGTGCAGTACGATGTTGCCATGGCAACATCAGACGTTATAAAGAAGAAGACAATAGTTCAATTTAATATCGAAATTAAAGCAAAGGCTCTTTCTTCACACAAAAGACAATAAAAAAGAATAGAAAATGCTGGTCAGCACCAGGACTCAAGCACACAACCCCCAGTCTATGAATTAATCATTAAGCTCACAACGCCATCGGTGACTCTGGCATTCGTTGTAAAAATGTGAAACTTAATCGGCCATGTTTTGTTGTTGCAATAGAATCGAAAATAAGAATCTCTTTGCAGCTGTTTTAGATTTTTCTATTTTTAGATTTTTTTTTGTTAATTCCCCGACCGCCAGTGCCATTAAGCATCAAAACGAAAAATAAGGGAGTTAGTTTGGGGTGCGTTATCTACTATATTTAGTGTCTTTGGTAGAATCAATCATTTTTTTGCATCTGAGGTCCTGTGCTGAGAATAATAAATCAATTGTGAAATCTTTGTCAAAATACTTATGCCACCGTCGATTGATATTTTCTAACCCAAGCAACGTCAAGAAGCTGAGTTCGCTCGAGATGATTCACAGTGGTCGCCCTAGCGTCGCGTTAACCAGGCCATCTGGCATCTGTGCACTGGAGCCCGTGGGGATGCCTTCAGTAACACCAATCTAATTGCCGAGTGCTTGGTCGATATGCTGATCTATGCTGCAAAGGGTTCCTCCAACTCGTACGCCGTCAATTCGAAAACAAGAAAACAGTTCTACTGAAATGTCTACAAAAAACTTAAAATAACTCTATTTAATGATTCCGTAGCTTAACTGGGGGTCGTGAAGACCCAAGATTTAAAAACATAAAAAAATACAATCAATAAAACTTAGTCTGTAACAAGACCCAAAGAGCCGCCATCACCTACTCCAAACATTGTCTTAGTTTACCTTATTGATGCAGCTAGTTTGTATACTATTTCTTAAAGGGCCAAGTCAATTTTTCGCATTTTTGGCATTTTTATTTTGTTTTATATTCACTAGTCAAGTTTTGGCACTCAAATAATAGCTAGTCTAAACATCTGGTTTATAGCCAATTAACACTAGGGCATAAAGGCTGCCTTTACTGAAAATTTCCTTAAGGCAGCCGGTAAGGTGTGCCTTTGTCTTGCAAAAAGGTGACAGTTTTGCTTAAAATTAGTTCGGCCGAAAGTACGGCAGGTTTTTACAAAAAAAGTTGGCACTGAAAATTACTGCAGTGAATCACAAGAGGTCGCTCAGTAGCTCCTGTGTGGTAAATTTACGCTTTACCATTTTACGAGTGCTAGTGAATACCCTAAATAGTTTATGTAAAAAATGTTTTCGTCAACTGTATATTATGAACTTAAAACTTTGTACGCGGGATGAGAAGGTGGTGTGCAAGTCGGTAACCAAGCTGAACCATTTCAAAAAGTGTTAGTTCGTTAAAACGCCTCAGGGATTGATGTAAAGCATTTTCAATTAACTCGTACTACGATGAAAGAAATTAACTTTATTTCATTTAGGGCCGATTTTTCATCCTCTAAACTGCTTTATTTCAGATAAACTTAAAATTTTCTCTGTAATTTGTAAGTTTTTAAGACAGATATCTTTACGTCACACAGTCTAACAAATAACAGACTAAGCTATCACACTTAGCAGCTATGCAGAAGATAAAACAGCAGGCAAGCCAACGGGCATGCAGAATAACGTCCGCCGGCACCGCTAGTAGGATTTATAAAAAAAACTTTTTTGCTTGCTAAGTAATAACTAGACCCCGGATTGTACATATGTTTTTCTTCATTTCTGCACTGAAAAAGGTCAAATTTTGCATTTAGGCTTGATAATTAATTGCGGATCGAATAAACACGACATGTCAGAAATATGCAATTTTTTATACAAAATATGTTAAATATGTCGAAAAAAATACTAAGTTTAGGAGTTATTCTTTCACTTTGATCAATGTAACTGTTTGCATGAATGCAGAATGTGTATTGAGGCAGTATTGCGTTCAATACGTGTCCACACCATTTACCGCAATGTGAATTAAAGTAAAAATATTAGTTCCGTTTTGAATTAGAAGTGTTCTCTCGGTGGCTACGGCATTGTTTGTGTTGTTTTTCTAAAAATTCGCACACAAGCAACGAATTTTGAGCAGGGCATATTCCTCATTGATCGCTTTTCCCTGTGGCAAGAACTCGTGGCTGGATGTGGTAAAGCGGATAGTGTGTGCGCCTCCTGTGCAAGTGGGATCCACCTATGAAGTAACTAGCCATAAAAATGCTTCTCAAACTTTTCCGTTCGGATTCAGCGTTAAACTGTTGGTCCCTTTTCTCTTGTACGACAATTAGAAGCACGCAACACAAGAGATTGAGAGAAGAAATTGTGTTTGGGATACTTTTTAAATAAACATTTTTGTTTGATTGATTCCCCATGAAAATTGGATAAAAAAGTAGTGTTTTTAAGTTCGTTAATTTTTTGGTCTCGGTAGACCTTTCTGTGGAAATGCCCATATGCAAAATATGTCGAATATGCAAAAATAACTTGGATTCCTTCTTAATACTTTTTAATGATACGAATTTCTGTGCAATCGGATTTAATTTTGGTCAACCGGATCAAAATTTGTTTTTGCATAAAATCCGGGGTAAAGTAAAGTAATAACTTTTAGCAAGACCTGGAGCCAGTAAAAACTGCAAGTAAAGTAATAACAATATATATGGGGTGTTCATTTAGTGTTGTATTATTGCACATTGCACATTGTGCAAGTTGCTCCAACAACAATTTGTACTGAGTCAAGTTTGCACTTTATGCTAGACCCCGACCCATGACTACAAAAATCATTGCAAGTGCAAATCAATATTAGTGTTAGACAACAATAAAAGCGTAATAAGTGTAGCAAAATTTTCTGGTATTTTTTGGTGTAATTTAGTGCTTTATGTGCTAAATCAAAACATCCCGCCAACTAACGGACTTTGGCCTCTGCGGCTCGCATAAATGCAAAATGGCATCATCAACAAAATCATCCAAATTTCGTCAAATTCAGAAGCGGCCACAACATGGTCAGCAACACCTGCAATAAATATTACCTAATGTTCTTAAATTACCACATAATGCATTCCAACCTATATACCTTCAATTGCATCAATTTCGTGAATTGCTTGGGATGCTCTCCATTTTTAAATTTATATTTTTAGCAGCAACTCAAACTACACTCACAATAACAAACTCAGCGATAACGATAGCGAACACCTGATTGCGTTAACTTACAAGACTTACAACACTCAAATCGTGCAATTGCTGCAAAGTTGCACATATACAATGATACAACACTTAATGAACACCTCTATAGTATGTTGAATCAAGTTTGCCCCTTAATAGTTCCTGATCGAGTTTAGACTAGGAAATCTTGATGTGTGTTTTTTTGGATATCAAGTCAGTGATTTAAATGCTAAAAGTACTCTACATATGTGAGAAGACGTCAGAACCTTTTCAGTGGTTTGTTATGCCTGATTCTCTTTAAAATAAACTATCCCAAATATTTCTACGCATTTTTATTCGAAGATATATCATTCTGAATACACGTGTACCATATATACTGGACCTTGTTGCCTCGTGCTGTTTTTCTAAATCAAAAAAATATTAAAAAAGATTGAAATTAAACTTTTTTTTCAAAACAGATTCGAGATTTTCTTCAATTTAAAAAACATGCATTACCTTTGAACTCTGATATAAGTTTAATTTCCGCTATTTTAATTCTAATTTGAAAATCCCTTGAGAAATATTCCATTGATTCCCTCGATCATAACAACCGGCTTAAATTAGGTGGCCTCTCTTGTCACTCAACTCCCTCGACTGTCACAACTAGCAAATTGTTTAGCATTTATCGGTCGAAATGCTTAAAGGGAATATAAATATAAGCCTGGCCTACATGCATACATACAGAAATGGATGTAAGACAGACAGGCGAATGCAAAATGCAAAACGCTATCAGCTGGCGCATAAATCAAATATTTGAAACCAAACTGTTGCCGTTGACTATGAAAAACAATAATCAAAAATGTCAGCTATGAACATATTTGAGATATATATACACACACACACACATCCACACACACACACACATACAACTATCAGAAACTAAACAAAAACCACAACTTTTGTACAGTGTGTTTTGAATTGATTTTTTTGTAACCGTGTGTAAAATATTTTTGTATTATACTCGTAAACTTGTGAATTTGTATTTGACACGAAACAAAAACAGACAATGGCACTTTTTATACAAATTTAAATAACAATACCCAAGAACAAACTGAGACCAAACCACTACTCACCCACACAAGCAAACAAACGAACAAATTAAACTGTTAACCCAAAATAAACTACAAGGCCAAAAATCCGCAATTTTACCACAAAACTTCAAAAACAATTGCAAAAAGCCATTAATTAGTTTTCGTAAAACAAGCATAAAACTTTGCTGCTACGAATCAGTAATCAAGTTTAACCAAAACAGAAAACCCAAAAACTAAAACTATTGAATTATGAATGTTGTGATACCGATTGATACGAATAATACGACAAGACACATGCAATTCTCTCGCATAACTTTCATCAAATTTGCACTGTCACTGAATTCCATTTCGAGCCCCCCATCCCCACTTACTGATTTCATTTCATTTTACTTTTTAAGGTAATTGTGCATAATCAATTATTTTGCCACATTTAACACGAGTGGCGGCTGGAAGCCAACAGGGGAAAAACATAAATAAATAAAATACATTTTTATTTTGATTCTCGATTGGTCGTGGAAAAGAAACAACTTTGCCATCAACTACATTAATGGCCAGTTGAGTGGATGCAATTGAGTTTTGGAACTCGCTTTAAGGTAAAAAACCTAGTGTAAGGTATGTATATTGCAGCTCTGAACAGGTTGCCACGTCGTTGTTAAGACTCATTTGATTAAACGCATGAATGGCTAGTGGAATGGTTTCTTTACTGATTTTGTATAACCTTGATCAAGTTAATGGCATTACACTAGCTTACAGCCAAATTGTTTCGGAACGCTGAGCTGGAATATCAAATGCGTGTTTCGTCACTTACTATTAGACATTTATGAAGTTAGATTAACTAACTTCTGGGATATGGCCCTAAACCATTTTTGAACCGGTTCGAGTCCAGTCCTGATCTATCGATTAAATTTCAAGATCATAGCTTAAACAGCTACAAAGAAATGCCGGTTAGAATTCAGTCCCGAACAAGAAAAATATCCAATTACATATTACAAACCTAGAGACCAAATTTTAAGTTAATATCTTAATTAACATCTGAGATAAGCACCTGGAGCTACTTTCGAACCGGTCCCACTTTTGAATCGATTTAAAATCATTCCTGAACCATTGAAATATTCAACTTTCCAGCCTACTGACTAAATTTCAAGACAATTGCTCAAATAACTTCTGAGATATTGCTCTGTTGGTTCAGAACCTGTAAAATATCGAGCTCTATATTATCAACCTAAAGATTACATTTCAAGTTCCTAGCTTAAATAGTTTCTAGAATGATGTGTTTAGCTGGCTCGAGGTCAAATAAGAACACAGAAGTATGTGCTAAGTTATAACGTCCAGCGAAACACATCAATCTACAAGTTAGAAAGGTCACCAGCTATAGACTTTAAATAGTTTCTGAGATATGGCTTGCAACCATTTTTAAACCGGTTCGAAACCAGTCCTGATCCAGTAAAATATATTGCATTATGTTCTCAAGTATAAATACCAAAACTTGTAAATTTTTAAAGACAAGAAATGGAGCAGAGCCAAACTTTATCGTTGTTAAAAATTCGACACTTCCAGGCGATTGATCTTGCTCTTTTTTAAGGTAAATCAATTCAAGAAACGCGAGGAACCAGGAGTTATTGAAACCCTGAAACACAGACAACTATAGGCTGAACCGAGTTGTCCAGTTGTGAAACATAGAAAGAAGAAGCAACCTTACAATTCAAAAGAACAAGCACTTTTGAAAGTCAGGGGGAAGGTTGCTATAAAAGAGAACAATAATGAAAATTGTCCTTTCGTCTAAAATAGCTTCTTAAATAAGATGACTCCTTCTCAGCAAAAATAAAGACGACTTACGATTCGCTAAATTTCACCGAAAAGTGGTAAGCTTCGATTCAAGACTTCAAGTTGTACTAGGTCCCAGAACCGAATGGCTTTAAGCCTCGAGACCAAACCTCCAGTGGTCGGGAGCCTTGATTCACTAATTAAAATCATACGCTCAAAGAGAAAGAAAAAGAAGCCAAGATTTAAGGTTAGGAAATTAACTAAAAGAAAAATTGCTTTTAATTTAACTTTCAAGGCAACAGTTTACCTAAACGGCCAGAATTTTACCTAAAAGATAAATTTTCAGTCAGTTTTTTGAAGAAATCAGGGTGATTTTTTAGTAGCTTTCGGATTTGACTAAAAAAAAACCTTCAGAAAATGTAATGTTTAAAGATGATTCCATGTAAATGTTGATCGCAACTCCGCCTCAAATGGTTCATACGCTGCTTCCAATTTTGATATACGCTCTCCAACATATCGACCGATTTGCAAGGAATAAACTCTTCAATATTGACTTCCAGTGCGTCAACTGTTACGGGCTATAGACATGAGCCTTAACATAACCCCACAAAAAAGGGTCTAAAGGCGTTAAACAGCACGATCTAGGCGGCTAATTGACCAGCGCCAAACGTTAAATAAACTGTTCACCGAACTGGCCTCTCAATAGGGCCATTTGCTGTGTAGCATGTGGCACCGTCTTGTTGAAACCACATGTCAACCAAGTCCAAGTCTTCCATTTTGGGCTAAAAAAGTTTAAAAGTTTGTAGTCAGTGCACGGTAGCGCTCTACCATAGTAACATTCGTGCCTTCATCATCTTTAAACAAGAAAGAAAGTCGGTCAAGCCCGACTATAATATACTCTACACCAACGAAAGTCTACTCTTGGGATGTATTTGGTTGCCGCAGTAGCAGCAGAAAGCAGAGCAGCTGCTGCGCTGCAGCAGCGAACACTCTCTTGCTCATAACTCGACGACCTTTCATCTGATCTTCACAAATCCTTTGGCGGATCGATAAATAATCCTAATTACTAAATATCTATAAAATATTGAGAGATATGATGTTTTTTCACAAATTGTAAAAAAACTTGCTCTGCCTGCAAGTATAAGAAGTATTTGTCCCATACATGTTAAACCTCTATCTCTTGCCATCTCTGAGATCTGTTTGTTCATACGGACAGACATGGCTATATCGACTCGGCTGTTGATACTGATTAAGAATATAGGGTCGGAAATGCTTTCTTTTTGCACAAACTCAGTCTACCTTTGGTACAGAGTATCCATTCAATCAGAAATGAGCTTCTTCGCTGAAAACAATTTTACGATAATAAAGTGGACCCTCATACAACTTTGCCAGCGTCCATTCACCATAAGTTAGCCGTTATGGTAGGTCGTGTGGTTTAAATTCTGGCACCAACTGTATTTTAAAAGGTTTTATACCCAAATCATTTCGCAAAATTTTCCACGTAGTGGAGTAACAGGAGCCCAATTGCTGCGAACAGCTACGAATCGATAATTCACGGTCATTAACAACACTGACGGATACAGCTGAAATATTTTCCTATGCGGGTTGGTGGTTTAACGTCCAATGATGTAAATTTGGTGCGAAATTTAGTCGCATGACTCCGATTAGCCGCCTCAGAAGTTAGACCAAACTGACCATAATATGGAAGAAGTACACAATACAGTTACTTAACCGAGCATGAATTTTGATAATAAAATTCAATCCTCTGCAAGCATTGTTCGTTGGAAAGTCGATTCATGGTTAAATTATAAACCAAACTGAACATGTTTGACAGTAACATTTGACACGAAAGCAGCTGAGCTGCCAAAAACAGTGTTGCCAAAAAGAAAGTTGCTTTAAAATCACCCTTTAGTCACCTAAATATAAGGGGGTGACACGGAAATCGCTAGTGATTTTCGTATAAACGTTTGCATTTCAATTTTAAATTCTATACCTTTATATGTAAAGTGACAAGTATATCTTCGGTTGCTAGATCAGACGGTGAATGTTAAGCGACTTGGACCTACTACCTAAATCTACTTGGCTTTGAACAGTCGATTTCAATTTTCGTCAGGTTTTATAGTAGCTACACTGAGAAAAAAGGATATTAAAATATATCCATTTTATGCTTTTCGTATCCATTTGGAATAGATATGTCTTAAATATCCTTTTAATCATCCAACGGCGCTGAAAATCGTCTAAAGGATCCAATTTTTCATATCCTTAGGACAATTTTCCGCTTCGTTGAATGATTGAAAGGATATTAAAGATGATCAAAAGGATATTTAAGACATATCCATTCCAAATGGACCTTCTTTGGATTGGGGGTTGGGGGTTAACTGGCTATATGCTATGACAAAACTTTATAGAAATATGTGAGAGCATACAACACAAACACATGCCAATTTTAAGGACATTTCCATTGAAAGCAAAACGTTTTTCTAACTAAGACTACTTTTCGGACTATACTTCTCTATGACAGCTACACTATATAGAAGTCCGATTTCGAACAAACTTGGTGAAATCATGGGAAAGCATGGCAAACTAAAATACGAAGTTTGGAGGCGTTGCCATTGAAAACAAAAAGTTTTTCCCACTAAAACTTTTTTTCGACCGGTCACTCGTACTGCAGCTATGAATATATATATTTTGTAAGAATAGCAAGTTAATAAATGCCAATTTTAAGGACACTTCCATTGAAAACAAAAAGGTATTCCATCTAAAACTACTTTTCAGACTCTACTTCTCTATGAGAGCTAAACTACTTATATAGATGTACGATTTCCACCAAACTTGGTGAAATCATGGGAAAGCATAGCAAACGATTCCATTGAAAACAAAAAGTTTTTCTCTCTAAAACTAGTTTTTCGACCGATCGTTTCTATGACAGCTATATACTAAAGTCATCCGATCCGGCCGCTTCCGACAAATGTGCAGCGTATTTGTACTAAAAAACCTTCGTGCAAAGTTTGAACAAGATAGCTTTAACACTGTCGGAGAAGATGGCATAGAAACAGACAGACGTAGACACGAACGGAAGGACAGACGAAAAGGGCTAAATCAACTCAGCTCGTCATGCTTATGTGGTCGGACATGCTTTCTTCAATGCGTTACAAGCATCCGAACAATTTTATAATACCCTCCTCTGCAAGGGTATAAAAAATATACGCCTACAGTGGGACTTGAGCTCTCAATCTCCACGTTCTAAGGAAACTTTCTACCATCTGAGCCACGCTGTTTTTTTCCAGCTGAAATGAATGGGTTATTTAGGGTAAATTGTATTCGCTACAGTGGCGGACAACGTTCAGACGCCATGTCGTTTTAGTGTTCAATCACCGGAGAGCCCGATGTCAAATTCTAGTAAGGTAGAGTTCAAAGTAAAAGTTTGTCAGAAAAAAGAATTATATAACAATACCACCCAAGGCAATAGCATTTGCTTCCTTGGTTTTTTACTCTTCTCTTTTTACAAATGTCAAATTTCTGAGGAATATTTTACCTCACACTAAGCAACAAAATTCCTAACTTAATCAGTTTTTTGTCATATATCGAGGTTAAAATGACCTTAAAAATAAAGGTCATAGGGAACCTAAAAGGCCAAATTGCCCTGAATTTTATATGTTCGGTTATATTCGGCGTTTTAAGGCAATTAATTTTTTTTGGTTTATTAATATGATTGAAAGATATCCGAATGAACCTGGTGGGAATAGTTGGCTATTCTCGAAATACAAAAGGTGAATGCCTTCGGAACACAATTTTTATGACTGGAAACGTCCAATCTCTAATTGATCGCTTCCTTATTCTTATTTGGCTAAATGTGTTACCAAGCAAACGTTGGGGCGCGACTAATTAACCCTTTGGACTCCAAGTTAAAGTGGGTGGACTTAAGAAATATTTCACTTCATACTTTTGGTGGTATGGCCATAAGGGTTAACTGACATGAACTTGAAAGATCTAAGTATCCTAGATCGTCCTTAAGAAAAGGATTCCTAAAAAGCTTCACAAAATTCCTGTACATGTGAAGACAATGTTGTCTGAATTCAACGTTGGGGCTGAAAGGGTTAATCAAGAATACTCACTTTATGATCCGGAATTTTTCAAACCCATTACTGAAAGTATAAGAATGACTTGCACCATCCTATGCATATCATATTGTTCCAATAATAGAGACGAGCTCTATTCAACTGCACATCATCAATTTCCCTGGCCAATTGCATCCCTTACCATCTGGTGGCATTTATAAAATGTAATTTAATTATTGTTTTTGTTAACTTTTACATACAAAAATTGATTGGTATGCAGCAATTTGTGGACAAACAATAAAGAAACCAATTGAAAATGGAAAAACTGTATTTATTTATGCTATGAATTGTAAATAAACCCAAACGAAAAGCATCAATAAAATGTTAAGCTGCAGCTAAAAAGTAAATGTGCTTTCAAAATAAAAACCAAAAAAAAAAAAGAACAAATTATGGCCTAGTAAAGATTGTTAAAGCTTAAGCCGAAACATGAGACAAACCCCCACACACGCACATGAACAAATGTAAATTACATAACATCCATACATACGTATACACCTACCATAATACATAAATTAATGGAAAAGCAGCGCAGCAAAAAAAAACAAGAAATGTGATTTTTGAATAAAAATTAAAAAAAAATAAAACTTTAACTTCGCGACTTTTATTCCTCTTTGTCCCCAATTAAGCAGCTAATGTATTTTCTATTAAACAAATGCGAAACTAAAATAAACAACCGCACACACTCGTGGAGGAGCAACACGAACTCGACACTCAACACCTTGGAGAAAAGTTTGCGCAAGGAATTAGCGCAAACTTTTTAGCAACGAGAGAATTTCACTGCCGTAAAATGTGCTGCTGTTGCGTTTTTGGGTGGAAAACCCAGCCCCGCTCTCTAAGTTGTGCTTGCAAATTAATAAATTGCGTTGCTGGCGAGGCTGCTGGTGCTGGGTGACGGCTAAAAGCCTGCAATGAAATTTCGTGGTTTGCATACATTTTTCCTTTGCATTGGCCTGATGGACCAAAGGCGAAGCACTTAATAACATTTCATTATACTCTATTAGAGTGGCAAGGAGCTGCAGGAAAATGAGAAGCAAATCAATTCAATAAGGTTTGCCTGGTTAAATCAGAAATTGGCCCTTAATTTAGGCAAGTGCCTGCTCAAAGTTGAAAGGTGCCGAGGCGCAGCATTGATTTACGAATAAAGTACAAAATTAAAAAGCTTTTCTAAAATTCTTTTAAGCGATCATAAGCGAAACTGTTTGAGGTTTCCGTCCGATGTTTCCTTCGTGGATATCCACCTATTTATTTCTAAGGGCCGAGCTACACTCATAAAAAAAAGTCCGAAAATAGCCCTTAAAATTAGAAATTCGCCTATGGAATCCGTGCTAAGGCGATTCACCCTAAAATTTAGAAAAATAATTTATAAATATTATGATAGCTTTTCTTAACCAAAGGGCTACTTTTTATACCCTTGTAGAGGGCATTATAAAATTGTCCGAATGTTTGTAACGCATTGAAGGAAGCATCTCCGACCACATAAAGTATATATATTCTTGATCAGCATGACGAGCTGAGTTGATTTAGCCCTGTCCGTCTGTCCGTCCGTCCGTCTGTCGGTTTCTATGCTATCTCCTCCGTCAGTTTTAAAGCTATCCTCACCAAACATAAGCTGCACATTTGTCGGAACCGGCCGGATCGGATGACTATAGCATATAGCTGTCATAGGAACGATCGGTCGAAAAACTAAACTACGTGAGAAAAACTTTTTTGTTTTTGGTGGAAACGCCTCCAAAGTACGTATTTCTTAGTTTACTATCCTTTCCCATGATTTCACTAAGTTTGGTCGAAATCGGATGACTATAGCATATAGCTGTCATAGGAACGATCGGTCGAAAAACTAGTTCTAGTGAGAAAAAATTTTTTGTTTTTAATAAAAACGTCCTTATCATTGGCATACACTTAATTTATATACTTTTACACGATTCTACATACACGATTCTCATATAGATCCCATAAAAAAGTAAGGTCCAAAAAATAGTCTTTGTTAGAAAACTTTTTTGTTTTCAATGGAAGCAGCAAGGGTATACAAAACTGCGGCCGGCTCGAAGTTAACTTTCCCCTATTGTTTTAGAATTAGAATCTCTTTCTAATTCATAGAAAATTTTTTTCTTAAAATAAAAAATATTTTTCTAATATAAGCGTAGTGTCCACTTGCCGCGAAATGACCGCGAAATGAAAAACCCCATATAAAACAACCTGCTGCGTAAATTTTCCGTGTCGCGATTCCGTAACCAGTTTCCACTCCACACGAAAAAAGACTACGTATTGCCACTACGTTCTGTTACCAATTACGTAGCGAGTTAAGTGCTGTTAACGCCTCATTTCGCGAGAAATTGTGAGAACGAATCGAATCGATATTTCGCACGGAATTGTAAGTAAGAAGCACAAACATAGTCGCACCAAAAAAAGAATCTGCCTGAAAGCGACGATCACAGGCATTTTCTAGTGTTAATAAGCTTTATTTAATAAACGCAGTGAAAGATAAGAGCGAGTGGGAAGCTTGACAAAAGTGGTAAGTCATGCCGCTACATGTTGAAACATTATTTATAATTAAATTTATATATTTCAAGTGATGAAATGCAAGGCTGTCTGGGTAGCGCTGAAGGACAGCAACCGGAGCCACACCAAATGCCATCTGCAAAGCGCTTCCTGACAAGTACCTCAGGTGGCGTTCCATTGGATTAACCTTCTTTGACGGAGTCCAGAGCCATTGATTAAAAGTTCGTGGGTCAATCTAAGCAGCAGAGACTGAAGCATTTAATTATGTTGACCTTTAGGCACCTCATTTTAAACAACGTTTAATTGGGGGTCATTGCGATAACTCTAAAGATTGCTAGATGGCTTAATAATAAGAAATAATAATTTGTTTTCATTTTATTTAATAAAAAAAATATATTCAAATAGAACATAAAATATTTGTTGTGCGAGTTCTGCATTATTATGCATTATTAATTAATCAACTTCGGACCAGATATTCACATTGCGACAAATCCTGGAGAAGACCCAAGAGAGAAATATCGACACCCACCACCTTTTTGTTGACTACAAAGCCGCCTTTGACACGCCGATAAGGTCAAAGTTCTTTGAAGCCCTGTCTACCTTTGCTATTCCAGCAAAGTACGTTCGACTTTGCATGATGACGTTGAGAAGCACACAAAGCTCCGTCAAAATAGGTAAAGACCGCCTTTCGATACCAAAAGAGGTTTTAGGCAGGGTGATACCTTATCGTGCGACTTCTTTAATCTGCCGATGGAGTACATACTGCGCCAGTGCCCAAATGCTAACAGAACGGGCACCATCTTTACCAGAGATAACATGCTACTTGCATATGCCGATGATATTGACATCATCGGCAAAAGCGAATCTGTGGTAAAACGGACGTTCTCAGAGATAGAGAAGCAGTCTAAACTTATGGGCTTAGCGGTAAATGAGGATAAGACGAAGTACCTACAATCAACGCGTCTACGCTTGGACAATCTGTTGCAAAGGGAGACTACAACTTCAAGGCTGTTAAGGAATTTGTCTACCTCGGAACGACGATAACCAGCGACAACAACACCAGTCTGGAAATCCGAAGAAGAATAACTCTTGCAAACCGATGTTATTACGGGCTCAGTAAGGAGTTCAAGAGCATAGACCTCTCTCGGAAAACGAAAATTGCGCTATACAAGTCGCTTATCATCCCAGTCCTGCTATACGGCGCAGAAGCATGGACAATGACAAAAGAGGATGAGGCGGCAATTGGCGTGTTCGAGAGAAAAGTTCTTCGGAGGATTTATGGGCCTCTAAACGTTGGCGGCGAATTTCGCATCCGAATGAATCGCGAACTGTATTAGCTCTATGGGGACACTGACCTAGTCAAGACACTGACCTAGCATAAAACAACAGCGGTTGCGCTGGATAGGACATGTTACCCGTATGGATGATAACGCTCCAGCAAAGCGTGTGTACAATCGGCATGCGATAGACTTGGGAGGCACTCCTCCGCCGGTTCGACCAAAGCGGAAGTGGCGTGACCAGGTGCAGGGAGACATTGCGAACCTGGGAGTGTCCTTCTGGTGGAATGTCGCTCGGGTCAGAGGCGAGTGGCGGCATTAGTGGCAGCGGCCGAGACCGTAAAACGGTTGTGATGGCCAAAGAAGAAGAAGAAGAATTAATCAGCATCACTTTAATTAAAAATCATAACATCCAATTTGTTTTGTTTACCAACAGCATATTTAAATTTTAACAGCGTTATAACAGTGTAAGGTTACTTTGAAAAGACTATCGACATCAAAATTTCGGTTATCATGTTGATAACAGCAGTTTTGCAGACTCTGTTAAGAATCTGTGAAACATCGTCTATTTCGGGTGTAATATTCCGCGGCAGGTGGAAACTGCGCTATAGAGACAAATTTTTATTAATAAGAGAAAAGGTATTTTCTTAAAAGCAGAAAAAATTGTTTAAGACCACCGGTTCAGGACCAAGTGCCACCGTCCAGATCCACACCGTCGAGTCCGCCGTCCAGATCCACCGTCCAGGTCCACCTTCGGGTCCAGGGCCACCTTCGGTTCCAGTCCAGGTCCACCACCGGGTGCAGGTCCACCACCGGGTCCAGGCTTACCACCGGGTCCAGGTCCACCACCGTGTCCTGGTCCGCCGACCAGGTCCACCTTCGGGTCCAGTCCAGGTCCACCACCATTTCGATATAAATATTTTAGAGTAAAAATATCGATATTTTCGATATTTTCACAAAATGTGTCTATTTGACTATGTGTCTCTACAATATGCAGGTTTATTGAGATAACTAAGGTGGCATTTGACGCATAAGAAAACTTCATTCTAATAAAATTAGTAAAAAAGATTTTATATTTTATTTCATTTAAAAAAGGAACTTCTGGAAACTATGTTTTTAAATTGATGGGACTAAGAGAATGCATCTTCTCTTAGAAACTTAAAAATTAATCATATTATTATGTTTAATACGTTTATTTCAAATTTGATTAAGCTCATTGAATCATCATAGTCGTAGCAATATTTTTTGTTCTTAAGTGATTAGTTATTATATTCACTTTTCAGTATAGAGCTGAAATATGTGGTATAACATAACCAAAAAAACTTATAGTCCTAAATCCACGAAACGTAAGAAATTCTGTTTTCATCAATAATCGTTAGACAAAGATTTTAAAAAGACGCGTTGAATTATATGTATCTCATCGGTAATTCGACTTTTGTTGTCAGAAAATCCACTTTTTATAGCCGAGGCCAAGAGCTACGATGGCTCTGAGCTTCCTGGTGTAATAAGATATGCCAATGCCAAGTCTGAAAGCACTGGGAATGCGTTTGCCTCTCCTTTTAGAAATTAATGGGGTAAAATATAAATCCAATAACTCTAATGTCTGCTTCGGTTGAATTTCCGTCTAAAGAAATTGGCATATTTGAATATTAATTTTATGATTTACATTAGCGATTCAAGAGATTGAACATGTTCGATCCTGTCTATGTCTTTTGTTCAGACAAATGTACAAACATACGTAAATACATGCACATATTTATGTACATTATCAGTACATTTTATATGCGTTATGAAATAAGTATGCACAATATAAGCACATGCAAAAAAAGCCTAAAATTCAAACACAAATGAACACTAATTCGCGGAAGTCTATGTTATTTATACTTTCCTTTACCGTTTTAGGTTTGTGTGGCACCGACGGATTTTTCTCTAGAGATTTCTGTGACACCCCCGTATTTGAGAAACAAACGTAGCGGCAATTGCTGGGTGTGGGAATTTATTTTGATTCATAAATCTAATTGGCTTTGGCAAACGTATTTTATTGTTTGTTATCAGTCTCTTGTCAAATTGAACAAAACAAGAGAGTAGTTCGGTTAAGCCTGCTGCTACATACTCTGTACCATGGAAAGTGTGTGCTCATAAGGCTGGCCCCGTGTATACAAATTCTATAGCCCAAAATCATTCGATTTGAAGTAAAACAAAAAATATAAAGTTTCACACAGATTGATGAATGTTTAGAGGTCGCTCACGAGCCCTAGAAGTGGAAAAAAGCATTTTTCTTGTTACTCAGCCGTACAACTAGTTCAAACAACTCAAAAAATCTAAACTATAACTATAAATCTAGACTATAACATTTTTATACGACTAATATCAAAGGCTTTATTGACAAATAAAAGGAAATACTCTTTTTAAAAATTTTTATACTTTGTACCAAAGGAACACAGACACTGCTAGACAAAATGGAAGTCAATCTTTACCAATTTCACAAAGTTGGTTTCTAAAGTATTTTAGCCCACTGAGCACGAAAATCGACATGAAAGAAAAATCTGTCTAATAGTTATCGGGATATTATCGATAAACCTTTTTTAGATTTTTTCAAATGTTGCCTCCACTTAAACTCTCATAACTTTGTAGTTTCTACACCGATTGAAAAGTTTTAGGGCAACTTAAACAGTAGAGACCAAGTCAAAAGCTTCGTTTTCTGTCAAAATTATGATGGGTGAGGGCTTGTATGCTATGCGCTCAAATGAAGAAAAATACACTACTTTTAAGCAAAATTTTACGACAATGGCCCATAGCAATAAAACACTCATCCTATTACACTATTGTCTGAAAATCAAACTTTTGGCTAAGATTTTTCTTTAAAATTTTTTGAGCAGTTTTGAATCGGTGCAAAAACAAAAAAGGTATATGAGTTTAAGTGGAAGCATCTCTTGAAAAAATCAAAAAAAAATTTTAATAATCAGCCCTGTTCTGAATTCCAAGACGGTTTTCGGGTGAACGTTTGCATTTAGAGTTTAAATTGTACAATTTTATATGGAAGGTGACAAGCATATCAACGGTTACTAGATCAGGTTTGAGGAAAATCGGAATTGCTTAAGCAGTTGAAACCGATTGCTCAATGTCAAGTGGATTCAATTCGTCGTTTACAAAAAAAGTCAACTTTTTAACCAGAGAACATAGCCAACATTTCTAATGTACTTTCATGCGCTGAACTCAAATAAATTGTCTGTTTTGCATAAACGTGAGTTGGACGAGGTTTGTTCACATTTTTAGCTCCTGCTCCACATAAATTAACCTATTTAAGCCAAATTTGTCTTTCATACTGCAGCTATATGCTATGGTCATCCGATTTTGATAAAACTTTGTAGAAATGTGTAAAAGTAAATAAAATAAGAATATGCAAATAAAAAGGACGTTTTCATTAAAAACAAAAAGTACTTAATGACTGTTCGGCACTGCGTTGTTGTTCGAAACTTAATAAAAATAGTTTCATTTAAAACAACAAAAAACTCCTGTTTGTATATACAAACATTTTGGTCTTTTGTACCAGAGCGGCGGCCGTTGGTTGCACCTGAGTCCAAAGTCCAAAAACAGAGGCCACACACTTACAAAGGGGAATGGCTGTCTTAAGCTGTCTTTTGGTGTTTTGCGCGCAAAGCTGCCCTTTGGAATTCCCAAACGGTTTTGCCGTCGCAGGCATGGAGAGACTGCTGTTTGGACAGACATTTCAGGCTGAAGATCGCTGATGAGTGAGGTTGGTCCCTCATGAAACGTCGTCCGATCAACCTGAAGCCTCCTTTGTTGTGTTGTGTGCCTCTGTTTAAAGCTATGTCAATAACATAGTAAGACCTCGAGCCTGTAAAAACTACAAGTTAAAAACAAAAAGTTTTCCTCACTCGAACTAGTTTTTCGACCGATCGTTCCTATGGGAGCTATATGCTATAGTCATCCGATTTCGACCCAACTTTGTAAAATTGTGTAAAAGTATATAAAATAAGAGTATGCCAATGATAAGGACGTTTTCATTAAAAACAAAAAAGTTTTTCTCACTAGAACTAGTTTTCCGACCGATCGTTCCAATGGGAGCTATATGTTATAGTCATCCGATTTCGACCAAACATTGTAGAATTGTGTAAAAAAATTTTAAAATAAGTGTATGCCAATGATAAGGACGTTTTCATTAAAAACAAAAAAGTTTTTCTCACTAGAACTAGTTTTTCGACCGATAGTTCATATGGCAGCTATATGCTATAGTCATCCGATTTCGACCAAACTTAGTGAAATCATGGGAAAGGATAGTAAACTAAGAAATACGTACTTTGGAGGCGTTTCCATTAAAAACAAAAAAGGTTTTCTCACTAAGACTAGTTTTTCGACCGATCGTTCCTATATGCTGTAGTCATCCGATCCGGCCGGTTCCGACAAATGTGCAGCGTATTTGTACCAGAAGACTTCGTGCAAAGTTTGGTGAGGATAGCTTTAAAACTGACGGAGGAGATAGCATAGAAACAGACGGACAGACGGACGGACAGACGGACAGGGCTAAATCAACTCAGCTTGTAATGCTGATCAAGAATATATTAACTTTATGTGGTCGGAGATGCTTCCTTCAATGCGTTACAAAAATTCGGACAATTTTATAATACCCTCTGCAAGGGTATACAAATATGTACAATTCTGAGAAATTTCATTTTTTCGGCAAATTAAAGAAATTCATTAAACTTATTTGCCAGTCGAAAAAAACACGCGAAATTAACTGGCTTATAGACAATTGTATTCCCATTTACTCTTTTTTGATAACATCGCGCTTTTAGAAGTTATGGCCCAAAATCCAATTAGCAGGAGCTTAAAATATGAACAAACCTCGTCCAACACACGTTTATGCAAATTTCTCTTAAACCTGACCATCTAGGGGAAAACGGACAATTTATTTGAGTTCAGCGCATGGGAGTACATGAGGAATGTTGCCTATCTTGTCTGGTTAAAAAGTTTACATTTTTATACCCTTGCAAAGGGTATTATAAAATTGTGCGGATGTTTATATCGCATTAAAGAAAGCATCTCCGACCACATAAAGTATATATATTCTTGATCAGCATGACGAGCTGAGTTGATTTAGCCTTGTCCGTCTGTCCGTCTGTCTGTTTCTATGCTATCTCCTACGTCAGTTTTAAAGCTATCCTTACCAAACTTTGCACGAAGTCTTCTGGTACATATAAGCTGCACATTTGTCGGAACCGGCCGGATCGGATTGTTTTTAATGAAAACGTCCTTTTTATTGTTATATTCTTATTTTATATAATTTAACACAATTCAACAAAATTTTATCAAAATCGGATATAGCTGCAGTATGAATGATCGGTCGAAAAAGAAGTTCTAGCGAGAAAAACTTTTTTGTTTTCAATAGGATCGCCTTTAAATTTCGTAATTAACTGTGCATTATGTTTTCCTTGAGATCACCAAGTTGGTCGAATTAGAATACCGTGCATTCGATCTTTAAAATTGCTTCAGCGGATCAATAAAGAATCCCGAATACTAAATATGTCCAAAAACCTTCTATCTATAAAACTGTGGGAGATATGACGTTTTTTTCGATATTGCGGGGGCGGGAGGGGGCGTGACCAAAATTGAAAATAAACTTGATCTGCCTGCAAGTATAAGAAGCATATGTTCCATACATGTCAAACCTCTATCTCTTACCATCTCTGAGATTTGTGCGTACATACGGACAAACAGACGGACAGACGGACATGGCTATATCGACTCGGCTGTTGATGCTGATCAAGAATATATATACTTTATGGGGTCGGAGATGCTTCCTTCTGGCTGTTACATACTTTTGCACAAACATTATACTCTATGTACCAGAGTATAAAAAGTTGGCGGGGGGCAACTCGACTTCCATTTTGTCAATCATTACCTTTGATATAGAGATTAATAAAGAGGCTAATGCCTTTTATTAGCTATAGAACCATTAATATAAGTCGTACAAAAATAAGTAACCCCATTTTGGAAAGGTAAGATTGCATAGAAAATTATAATTTATAAAAATTTAGATATTTTAGATTTTTAGAATAGTTTTAACTAGTTTTGTGGCTTAGTAATGAGAAAAATGTTTTTTTCCAACTTACGGTCTCGTGAGCGACCTCTAAACATTTATCAATCTACGTGAAACTTAATATTTTTATTTAGTTTTACATCAGTGGTGTCCAAACTCACACAATGAAAGCGTTGCGCTTGTACGCGAAGCAGCGAAGCACGAAGGCAACGTGACGTTTAACGCTTTGCACTGAAAAAATTCCATCCTTGTCAGCTATAAACTTTAAAAAATGTCTTGCCTGCATCTCTAAAATTTTTAAATCTCTCTCCCTCCCCATTATTTCATTATAACCCCCGTGGCAAAGTTGGTACTGCCTTTTAATAACATCAAAGGTAAAGCGACATGCAACGTAATGGCACAATAAACATTGAGTGTTACAATCCATATTCTCAATGAAAAATAATTCATTTTCCCAATTGAGATCAAAAATTTTGTGTAGTGTAAAAATCGAGCGCTTTATTGTCTTTCCTCATTGAATGCAGCATAGCGAATTATTGCGCGTTTGACTTTTGAGCTTCAGCCGAACACATGCGTCGTGAAAGCAAATGCAGCCGAACACGCGCATCGTACGAGAACAAGCTGCAGAGCGTTCTATTTATAGCAGCGTTCCCCAGCCATGCCCCGGCGGGCCGAACACATTCGACGATTCAAGCCGAATGCGTGCCGAAGCAAAGCCTCAAAGTGTGTTAGAGAGAGACAGAGAGAGGCAGAGAGCCTCTCTTCTTGGGGAACCCTGATTTATAGAATACACATATTCTCTCTCTCCATATATGTGTACGCTGCGACGCCGGCAGAATTTGGCTTGCCAACCACGCGTGGCTGTCTTTTCAAATTTTGGACATCGCTGATTTAGAGGCATACAGAACAACGCGTAATTTGGTGGTGAGGGCTGAAACGGCGGTGTCAGCGGTTGTTGCAGTCTTTGAGGTCCAGAGTTCGAATCCCCGTAAGGGTAAGTGAAAAATTTTTATATGGTATTTAAAAATAAAAATCAATCGCACACAGTAAAATTGGAGTGGTGGTGGTGTTGTTGTTGTGGGGTGGTTTGTGTGTTCGCATCCAGACGCCCCCAACCACCCCACCACCCCCACTTAAATTTTTTTTTTTTTTTTATTTGTTTTTAGGTAATGGAGGTCCTAAGCTTGAGTCCAATATTTCTAAAGCCCTAGTTTAGGCAAAATGGCCTAATATATCAGGTAATTTTGGACCATTCTAGTCCATACTTTTTTCTGGGTGTACAAAAATAAATAGCCTCATTTTGGAAAGGTAAGATTGCATAGAATTACAACTTATAAAAAAAATTTAAATACTTTAGATTTTTAGAGTAGTTTTAACTAGTTTTGTGGCTTAGTAATAAGAAAAAGGTTTTTTTTCAAACTTTAGGTCTCGTGAGCGACCTCTAAACATTCATCAATCTGCGTGAAACTTAATATTTTTAGTTTTACATCAAATCGAATGATTTTGGGCTATGAGAGCTAAATAAAAAACACAATTTTGCAAAAGAGGGCCGCCATTGTGCTCATACACAGAAAAACTTTCATTTGCTCAAAACTTGACTATCGTAAATCGATAAAAATGTCTGATTATGTATAGAAGGTAAGCAATATACAATAATTACAAGATAGTGCGAGAATTTATCGAACCCAGTGGCTGAAACACACACATTAACCAGGGCCACAAAGTCGATTTTTTTTAATCATCGTGTCAAGGCCGACTGAAAATATCAAAGCTGCGCAGTGCGCTACCTTGCATTTATTGTATCATTTAAGATACGAACCTTCTATCTACAACACTGATGAGTAGACAGCCGATTTTGCATATTTTCAAACCGATTTTAATCCTAGTAGACTAGGGCAAATGTGTTTTTAACCAATTTTTGTCAATTTGTTTACTGCATATTTTTTTTTGCTGACAGTCCAGCTTATGAAATAATAATTTAAGCCATTTTGAAATTAAAAGCAATTTTTTTAGAATTTTATATTCATAAAGAGTCACATTAACTTTGGCCTACTAGGATAAAAATCAGTTTAAAAATATGCAAAATCCGCTATCTACTGATGAGAAATGAATATTTTACAATTGCCAGGGATGGAGCGAGAGTTTATAAACTCCGACTGCAAGTAAATATAAAGTGTATCAGCTCCGTACACGTCAAACCCCGTGCTTTTGCTATCTGTCAGTTCTAAGTGTACATACTGTCAGATGGAAATGACTATATCAACTCGGCTGTTGATACTGATCAAGAATATATATAATTTATAGGGTCGGAGACGCTTTATTCTGGCTGTTACATAAACTTGCATAATCCCAATATACTGTGTATACCTTTGGTACAGGGTAAAAAAATGCATATTTATGAATTTTATTAATTATAGAAAAAAATGTAAATAATTTGTGCTTTGAACATTTTTAAAACCATTTTTCATCGAATTAGTAATAATGTCATATTTCCCTCAGGAACAGCATAAATTCTATGCCGACAAATTCCAAAACATAACCACAGCAGCAACTGCAACAACAACAATCAACAGAATAAATGAACAACTATTTCTGCGGGCAACCAGGCTCTGGCTACATTCAGACCAAAGCGCCTCCTTCCTGGGGCTGGACTAAGGGGAATCGACATCCACTTCTCTATCTTTTCCATTCACTATTCTTTCTTACAATGCTCATTCCCAAGCATGCCAACTCCCCACTCTTACACCGCAGCCGCTACAACAACACCAACAATCAACAAAACACGAACATAATATAATTACGTAATTAGCAAAAACAACAATGGAGTCGAGCCAGGAAATTTGAGCAAAGTATGTAACAAAACAATGCAAGGCAAGGCGAAGTGCATTTTTTTCGTGTAAATGTTAATGTTGTTTTTTTGGTGGTGTTGTTGCTTTAAGCCTAATTTAACGGTTCTGCAGACAAACAAGAACATAGCCGCACAGAGTTGCCAACACTTTCTAATTAATGCAAAATATTGTCCTATTACTCATGCATGTGTGTATGTGTTTGTGTATGTGAATGAGAGTTGCCTACTATTAGGTACTGCGTGCAAAAGTTATGGCGCGCTGTTGCCTCCCTGCTCTTCAAGTGTCGCCGCCTGTAACAAGCTTCTTTTGTTTGGCTCTGCATGCGACAAAGGATTGCGCAACATGCACCAAACACAACAACCTTGACAATGTCAACAACATGCAAACTGGCGGAAGCAAGTGACCAACCAAGCAGCCAAACAATCCTGCAGCACGCCGTCAAGCGGGGGAAAAAGGGTAGTGCGAGATTTAATGTTAAACAAAATGATACAACAAGGGTTAACTACCAGAAGTGGAAGGCTTCGAAATAAGTCGAAAATTTTGATTTTGCGACTAATAAAGCGTCCCTTCCACGATGCGAGTTAGTACACAGAAGAAAAATGGCGAGCTTAAATCAAGTTGAAAAAATTGATTTGATCTCGACCTTCGAATTAAAACTTTAAGTACGAGTCGTACTAGATCAAGCTTAAACCAATCTCGGGTCCGTGCTTGAAAGTCAAATAATGTTGATCGAGATCAAAGTGAGAACGGATGTTCTATGTCAAAGCGAAAGAGCGAAAGAAACCGAGAATAAGAAAATCTCTCTCGCCAATAAACTATACAAAATTTTCCCATTTATTAGGTATTGGTACACCAGCTGTTAAAGTCATCTCTTACTAACCAATGATTGTTGAAAACTATAAGCATACTTATCTGCAGCGATTTTAACAATTGCTAAGAACCAATAATAACAATATAGGTAGTTTTAATCAGGTGTTTTGTTTGGAATTTAAACATTGTGGTATGTACCATGTGTAGTATATGAAGAAAAATCAACTTTACGAAGCCCTTCCAAATTTTGCTCAGATTTTCAAAGGCTGCGGCTTGCACCTTGTAGAGCCATCAATTGCGCTTCCGTTTTACTTTGTCTCAATCGGAGGTGTCCCATAAATCTCTTCCAATCAAATTCGGGGGTTCGAGACCCACTGGGGGGGAACCTTAATTTTGTTTATTATGAATATGCTAATTGCCTTTCCTTACATTTATTTTTAAAATGTTTTAAAATTAATAATCGTGTTTATAATTTAAGAAAAATTTAGCATTTCCCCAGTGTGACTCGAACCCCGATCTCTTCAAGCAGGCGCCGAGTCTATCATCTCTTCACCACACAGATGCTTGACAAATAAGCTATTTAAGAGAGAATAAAAATGTCGGCGTCTTTTCTTATTGAAAATATTAAAATATTAATAAATTATCAAATGTTATCTTAATATGTAGTCGGATTATTTTTGAATAGTTGAACTCTTTAAGGTAATTTCACGCACGACGCGTGAGGTCAATAGCCGAAAGTGTTAAGATGTCGCCTTTGCGAAATATGTACATTACACCGAGGGTCCCGAGATCGGTCCACAGTAATATAAGGTAATTTAAAAATAAAACTACTTTGCAGAGAGAGAGAGAATGCCAAGCCAACAGAAGAAACAGCGTTTATTTTTCATAAGGTAAGGAAAAAATGTTCATTAAATTTTAGGTAGTTCTTACCTTAAAGTTTAGGTAATTCTTACCTCAATTTTAGGACAGAAAGGACGTAAAGCCCTTAGGAATAGTATGCCCCAAAATTTGGGACCCCTTGGCCTTGGCGCCTTTTTAAGGTATATATTTCCTAAATTTATAGGTAATTTTTCACCTATTTACGCAATTTTTTTTTTTGGTTGCACACGAGATAGGAATGTGCCTGCCCCTAGAGTACGAAAGCAGTCCCAGAAATGGCCGACCTAGCACAGTAGTGTTGGAAAATGTTCACAAAAAATATTAAAAGGGGGAAGTACCGACTATTAAAAGCTTAAGTTTGAAGTTTGGTGCCTTTACCTTGCACAGTTTTTTTTTGTCGATTTTAATAGAGAACGCTTGTTATTGATTTGCAAACATGCACAAAATTGGTCATCGTTCTGTGATACAATACTTTTATATAAATGGTCTTAGTCCAACCAATATTAAAAAGGAGCTGGATTCTACCTTACGTAATTCTGCTCCCTCGTTTACAACAATAAAATATTGGGTTTAAGCGAGGTCGTTTGAGCTGCGAAGATGAACATCGTAATGGGCGTCCAAATGAGGTGACCACTTCAGAAATGGTGGCCAAAATTAAAAAATGTGAATTGAGTAACCGGCGATTAACCGAGTTAGCTGTTAGCTGAGTTAGCTGAATGTGTAGGCATTTCAAAAAGTGCTTTGTTGTTCGCGTTTGTTGTTCCATCATGACAATGCGCCGGTTCACATTTCTGCCGTTAAAATTTGAATTGCTACCTCACGCCCCTTATTCGCCAGAATTAGCTCCCTCTGATTATTTCTTATTTCCAAACTTGAAAAAATGGCTCGGAGGAAAAAGATTTGGCAACAATGAAGAGGTGGAGTCCGAGGTTAAAAAAACTATTTGGTAAAAAAACCACGCACAAGTTATATTTCATCACTCAAAGTTTGGTTGTAGATACAAGCGTGTAAATTTGTTTTTTTTTATTTAATAGCACGTGTTTGAGAGCTTTTATTATGCCAATGACATTTATTTTGTTATCTCTTGCGATTGTTTTCGTAAAAAACTTATCGATTTTGAAGAACATTATTTTTTTTTTGGCATTTTGAGTCCCAGATTGGGCAAATCTCACACTGTGCGACGCCGAGTATACAGCGAGTTCTTGATCAGTTTTAAGAGTGTCGTTCACCAAACTTTTTTAAGAACTGCTCATCGCTCTACGGCCTAAGTAAACAAATCAATGAAGAGTCTCGGCAGTAATCCCGTTCTCGAGTTGGTTGCTGTGGCTCACGAGCCGAGAGCTGTGGCTCACAAACTCTGAGCTGTTTAGTGTTCCCAGCTCTCGATCAGCGGCTCTCGGTGTTGAGCGAGAGTCGAAAAATAACGGTGCGTGTGGCTTGCGAGCAATTCCGAATTCTGTCGTAAACTTTATGAATTTAAAACTTTTCACTTCAGGTTGCACAGGACTAGCACTATACTCAGTGTCAGCGCCCATCTTTACCGCAGATTAAGAAAAAGTCGAACCCAAGGAGGATTTTAAGTCAACAAAGTGATAGCGGCTGGGTTTTTGGGTTGCCAGCGAGTCACTCAGAAGAGAATACTATTATTTGCTGTAAGAAATTGACCCATTGCCCCGTCATTCAAAACAGATTCATTAATTTGCCAGGCCGAATATTAATTGTTCAAAATATCTAAACATAAATAATATTTTACAACCAGAAACATTGCTTTTTAATATCTCCTAACTGGTATCAGTTCACTTTGGCATCGAAAATAAAGAGAGTAGCTTTAATTGTATCACAAAATATTGACAAATTGTTAAGCCACAGCATCGGAATGGGAATTTCACAATGTAAAATTGTGCAACAAACATTTTCTCTACAATTGGTGGAGCAACAACCATCCCATCGCAGACCCAAGCCGAGCCATGTCATGTCAAGGCATCATGGCATTGTTTGCAAAAATATGAAACGAAATTGAATTAGACGAGAGAGGCAAAGGACTCAAGCAGCTCCAGCAGCAGCAACTAAAAACTTTCCAGCGCATAATCGAAATAGCAACAACAAAACAAATGGCTTTTATTGAAGTGAAATTTAATAAAGAAGTTTTCAATATGCTTTGGCAATATGTAAACAATAAACTCGGGCCAAAAATCATAAATATTTTCATTAGGCCAAAAAAGTTACGATCAACTTGAGGGGCTTTTTCCGGCAAAGTGTCCTTGTTGTAGTTGTTGCTGCCGCCACTGCTGCAGTGCAGCTGCCAATATGCAGGCTACGAATGTTTGTTCTTTTTTTTTTGGCAATAAATGTTTCAAGTGTTGACTGCAACTTTGTGTCAAACGGTTTTCACGATGAATTTATTGAAACTATGCCAGAAAATAACCAAAAGTTAAATGTCAAAACAGTGTGCAACATTTGGTCAAGAGCAACAGCCTGGAATGACAGCTACAAATAGGAAATGAAATTCGGTTGATATTTAAATGGGGATGTATGAAATTGTGAAAATTCCCTCAGATATTCACAGTTCGCACAAGTAAATCTAGCTTACTATTAAATTTTCTATTGAACTCGAGAGCATAAAAGTTCCATCAGGCATCATAAAGTGTGCTTAAACTTCAAGGTATTTGCTCTGGATCAATTCGGGCCACTGTGCCCTAACAACCTTCATTTGGCCCTTTCCAGTCATAAAGCAACGCTAATTTGTTTACAGTCAACACACACACGCACGCACACACACACTCACCACACCGAACTGACCAAACTAGGCCGTCATTGCCATTTATTATAATTGAACACCGAACTGAACCTCGAACCTCGCCTCCCACCTTTCCAAACATAAATTGATTAAGTTGGCAACCGAATGGCCAACAAAGAGGGCACCGCACGGCAGGGAAGAAGAGATAGATGGAACTTCAGCGAAGCGACAATTTAAATGTGCATTTTGTAGCAGCATAATTAACTGAAAATTATGCCCCCATTGCCACTGACAACGGCCAACAGATGGAGTTGGAGGAGGCCCCTAAAGGGGATGGAGAAATATGGGAATGATTTTCGCTCATAATCCGCGCAGTCCACGGACAAATTAAAATTTTAAAACTAATTAAAATAGACTCGCTTGTACACGCAGACATGCCGACAGTTGGAACTGGCATTCCTCGGTTTGGCAATGATCGTCCCAACAACTTCACAAAACCGGAACTGCGCTTGGCCTAACAAAGAATCCACCACCACTGGACCCGACTATCGGCCAAGTGCGGGAATTAAACCAACATTATGGTACATTATCTGCTGCGACAACTCCATCTAAAAAAATGAGAGTAAGGGAGACAGAGTGGGAGGCTGTGAAGCGTATGAAAATTTACGTTTGACAGCAGCACCAAGTCCGAACTCAATGGAAAAACAAGAACGAGGGCAGTTTAAGAAGTTCAGCAAAGATACAGAGGAGTTTGTACCAATGTCAGGGTAAATAAAAGATGTGTAAATTGAAATTTTAGACTTGGTGACAACTCTGGTAGCTATCGACACACACAATCACATGCAGCTACAGCTACAGCTACAGCTACAGCTACAGCTACAGCTACAGCTACAGCTACAGCTACAGCTACAGCTACAGCTACAGCTACAGCTACAGCTACAGCTACAGCTACAGCTACAGCTACAGCTACAGCTACAGCTACAGCTACAGCTACAGCTACAGCTACAGCTACAGCTACACTACAGCTAAGCTACAGCACAGCTACAGCTACACTACAGCTACAGCTACAGTACATACAGCTACAGCTACAGCTACAGCTACAGCTACAGCTACAGCTACAGCTACAGCTACAGCTACAGCTACAGCTACAGCTACAGCTACAGCTACACTACAGCTACACTACAGCTACAGCTACACTACAGCTACGCACAGCTAAGCACAGCTACAGCTACAGCTAAGTACATAAGCTAAGCTACGCTCAGCACAGCACAGCTACAGCTACGCCGCACAGCTACAGCTACAGCTACAGCTACAGCTGTAGCCCCAGCCGACAATCGACCTCGAGAGCGGATCCGTTTTCGACATCGAAAAAGTATTACCTGTCGCTCAGTTTGTGGCAGCAAAACGAAAGTTCTGTTCGGATCCATTCTCGACACTTTCTCGATAGCGAAAACGGATCGACAACGGATCTCTAAGGAAAAACGAAATTCGAATTTAAGAGAAACTTACTTAATTCTCGTAGGTCCGGATACATACGAGAAATTGTCGGGTTGTACAGTACGCTGTTGATTAAACCGGTTTCGAAGTCAAGTTCAAAACTTTAAAACCAGTAGCCAAATCGGCCTGATCAAAAGTTTTCGTATCGTTTTAACTTTTTAAAAACTTTTGCAATTTGGAATATGCCTGAAATTATCATATTGGCGTCAACAAGCTAGTTATGACCAAGCTATTGTCATCTGTTTGAACCTACCCATAACCGCATTCTCTCGCTTGCTTAGAATTTCAAGGTAAAACTTCAAAATTTAAATGTCACACTCCAATATCTTTTTAATAGCCCCTCCAAATGGGCCTTGCACTGGCACACATGTGACAGGGTAGCATTTGGGGTTAGGGTCCAGTTTCTGTTCAAATCGTTACCATGGTTAGGGCACCCACACATTTGCAGGCCGCTTACCTGTTGTTCTTGTTTTTTAGTGTTGCTGGCGTTTTGATCTATGGATGCATGAATGATTCGGCGCGCACAGCAGCAACAACAACAACAGCAATAATGACACCCCGAAAACAATTGAAATAATTCTAGCAGAAATTTTTTGTTGGCTCACAAAGTTTTCCATTTTTTCAGTTTGCATGACCAGCGCCGAGCGGAAAGTTGTGAAAAGTGAGAAATATTTTCGACATAAAATATTTTCGGGTTAAAAACCATAATTAATAAATGCGCTTAAATGCGCCATGAACTATGCAAAAGTTATGTGCTAAAAAGTGAAACCATAAGCAGTCAGACATGAGGATTTACAACTGGCTATTGCTGCTGGTTGTCGTTGGGAGAAGTAGGAGCAATGCACAGAAAACTCACATCAAATTGGAGCAAGGCGATCTGATTGGTGTACGTAAGAGTAAACATGCAATCAGAAGATGGATTCAAGATCATTAATTGGAAACAAATTAATTTGGTTTCAGCTTAAAGTCTTCCCGGATGGAGCGCGCAGTTCGGTGTATGCTTTCTTGGGTATACCCTATGCCCAGCCACCTGTGGGCGATCTGCGCTTTGCGGTAAGTCCGAAACTAACCTGCTGATAGGTAAAATGGAACGGACAGATGTAAGGAATGTTAGCATCAACTATAATTATACTCTGTACCGGAGGTACACAGAGTATATTTAGTTTGTGCAAAAGTATGTAACAGGCAGAAAGGAGCAAAAGTAAGTAACAGGCAGAAAGAATCATCTCCGACCCTATAAAGTATATACATTCTTGATCAGCATCAACAGCCGAGTCGATTTAGCTTTGAGATGTTTGACAAGTATGGGACATTTGTTTCTTATACTTGCAGGCAGATCAAGTTTATTTTCAATTTTTGACACGCACCCTCCCGTCCCCGCAAATTGGAAAAAAACCTCATATCTCCCACAGTTTTATAGATAGAAGGTTTGTTCCTTCTTGACAGATTTAGTAATCGGGATTATTTATCGATAGGATGAACAGTTGTCGAGTAATAAGAAAAACAAACCTATTATGGGCAGCACCAGTCGCAACGGTGATGGGCAGCACTTCACAGGTACAGAGTATGTTATAGTCGGGCTTGACCGACTTTCTTTCTTGTTTTTGTATGTAAATTTAGCTAGATCATGGGAGGAAAAAGGAAAAATAAAAATATTACGGAAAATATACAATGGGGGGTGTTCCAGAAATCTCTAGAGATTTCGTATAAGCGATTGGATTTTGAACTAAACTAGGATGACATTATATGTAAAGTGTTAAGAATACTGTCACCTACACTCAGAGAAAAAATAGAGAATTTCATACTTGGATCAAGAATTTTCATACTCAATAGATCGATAAGAGTGAAAATTCTCGATCCAATACCGAAATTCTTGATCCAAGTATGAATTTTTATTCCTGTTTTTCTTGATCCAAGAGCTTCAATTCTTGATCCAAATCGAGTTCAAAAACTCTTGTGTAATGAAAGAAGGGGGGGGGGGAGGTTTTGCGTGGGAATTTTGGGTGGGGCTAAATTCATTCTGTCACCGGTGAGGGGTTGGTACCACAGCACCAACCCACCCAACTGCACTCCATTTATTGTAAATATTTTTTTTAATAATATTTTTTACTTACCTTTACTGCGACTCGAACTCGGGACCTCGAAAGACTGCAATCACTGACATGCCTTGAGCACATTATATTATAGGCTGACAAAGAGCGCTCTTTACTCGATTGTGTTCCCACACACCCTCTCCCAAAAAAAAAAAAAAAAAAACCATAAAATGTCCTTGCTCTCCCCTCTCAGTTTCTTTTCCTCACTCCCCTCGCCTACAATCAACAAAAAGAACGAATTTAGCTCGATTTCAAGAATAAATTTTTGTTTTTCGAGAGCGTTCGAACTTATATCGTTCGTTCTACTTTTTTCTGGGTGTACTAGATTATTGGGATGGAAAACCGTACGCTTTAAGTCTACTTGGCACTAAGCAGTCGGTTTTAAATCTCTCAATTTTTCTTATCTAATCTAGTAGCCTTGCAATTTGGAGATACTTCACATGAAACGGCAAGCAGTAGTAGTTGGAAATCAAACCGTTTATACGAAAATCTCTAGATTCCTCGCACTCCCGCAAATATACAGGAAAAGTCAAAAGCAAGTTAAAAAAAATAGAGGAAAACTAGCTTCTGATCAGCCGAAGTTTATATACCCTTGCAGCTAGTATGCATTTTGAGGACGCTTTCATTGAAAACCAAAAAGTTTTTCTTACTAAAACTATTACTCAAACCTAACTTTTCTATTGCAGCTGTACTATAAAGTCGTCCGATTCTAACCAAACTTGGTGAAATCAAGAAAAAACATAGACAGCTTCTATGTACGAGGTCTGATGACGATTCTATTCAAATCAAAAAAGTTTTCCTCACTAAAACTAGTTTTTCGATCGATCGTTCCTATAGCATTTGTATGCTATAGTCGTCCGATTCGGCCGGTTCTGACAAATATGCCCTGTATTTGCACTACAAGACTTCGTGGTAAGTTTCGCGAAGATAACTTTCAAAATGACGTAGGTAATAGCATAGAAACAGACGGACGGAGAGACGGACATGGCTAAATCAACTTAGCTCGTCATGCTGATCAATAATATACGAGGTGTGTTCAAAAAGTATCGCGAATTTTGTGTTTTTTCAAAAATTATTTATTTATTCATGAATATCTATTTTGTCCTTTTCATAGTAATCCCCATGAGATATTATTATATACTTGTGCCAACGGTTTTTCCAATCTTCGAAGCACTTAAAAAAATCATTTTTTTTTATCTTGTTCAGCTCCTCCTTCGATGCCGTCTTTATCTCGTCAAGCGTAGCGTAACGTCGTCCTTTCATGGGCCTCTTCAGTTTAGGGAACAAGAAAAAGTCACAGGGGGCCAGATCTGGGGAATACGGTGGCTGCGGCATCATTAGTGTGTTGTTTTTGGCCAAAAAGACGCGCACAAGCAACGATGTGTGAGCAGGGGCATTATCCCCGTGGTGCAAAAACCAATTTTTGTTCTTCCTCAAATCCGGGCGTTTCTGGCGCAATTGTGCATAATTGCGCATAACTTGCAGGTAATATTCCTTATTGACCGTTCTTCCCTGTGGCAAGAACTCATGATGCACCACGCCCCTGCAATCGAAGAAAACTGTAAGCAAAACTTTCACATTCGACCGAACTTGGCGCGCTTTTTTCGGTCTTGGTTCGTGCGGCAGCTTCCATTGAGATGATTGAGCTTTGGTTTCCACGTCATAACCATAAACCCACGATTCGTCACCAGTTATGACCCTCTGGAACAAATCTGGGTCGTCGCGGACAGAGTTTAACATCTCATTAGCAATGTTCATGCGATGCTGTTTTTGGTCGCAATTGAGCAATTTTGGTACGAATTTCGCGGCGACCCGTCTCATGCCCAAATCATTGATAAAAATCGAATGGCACGAGCCAATCGATATTTTTAGGTCCTCAGCAACTTCTCTAACGGTGATTCGACGATTGGCCAATACCATTTTCTCCACTTCATTAATTTTTTCGTCTGTTGTTGAAGTGCTCGGGCGTCCGGCACGCTCTTCGTCGTTCACATCTTCTCGGCCTTCTGAGAACATTTTGTACCACCGATAAACGTTGCTTCGGTCCAAGGTAGCTTCTCCGCATGCCACAGTCAACATTCGGAATGCATCCGCGCACTTAATTTCGTTTTTCACACAAAATTTGATACTGGTCCATTTTTTTGAATAGGTAAAAATCGAAGACGATCCAAAACACGTGCAAGCGAAGCAGCTGTCAACAATTAAGTGAACATTCAAAATGGCCGAGCTTGTCGGCATAAGTGAGAGACATGAGTACCAACATAACGCCACAAAAAAATCGAAATTCGAATATACGTAACACGTATATACTTTATGTGGCCGAAAATGCTCGATACTAAGTATTTTAGATCGATTCTTTGAAAAATTTTACAACACTTCAAAACTTTACTTTACTTTTTGACACTTACGACTGATTTTTAAACATACCCTAGGGCATGTTAAAAGTGGTAATTTTTTTCTCATGTGTTTTGTTGTTGCTTCGTAAACTTTTGGATTTACACTTTTACGCTTTGCCATTGAGAATTATGTTAAGTAAAGGTTCGATTTTCTGAGCAAATAAGGTAGCGAGACAACTCCTGAAAGTAATATTGACTAGGCATGCTCGGAGTCTTAGGACAATTAAAGCAGATTGGGTCCTATTTCAATGTTCGGTTCACAGTTGGTCAACGATATTTTTTTTAATCCATCGGTTACTATAGATAGTTTTCGATAGTATATGCTTAACAATACCAAAATGTTAAAGCCTAGTACGGAGAACGCCAAACAGTTTGTGCGCACAAAAAGGCATTTATTGCGAAAGTGGATCGTAAAAACACATTAGTGTGCTGAGACAGCCAAAAACTACCAAGAATAAGGCGTTATTGGTAATTTTTAAAGGTACGGTCACAATTCCCCGGCTACAAACAATTTAATGAGGATTTCAAGTCTCAACAATAGGAAAATTAGTTTATGAAATGGAGATCAGTAAGGTCCAATGGCGAAGCCAGGAGGCAGTTGTCCTCCTATATTACAGATTTTGCATCTGAAAACTCAAGTATTCATTTATGCCGCACAAATTGCCTTGGATGAGGAAGGCAGAGCATACAAGAAGCAGACGCTAGCGTCTCAGTTGGCATATTTGAAAGGTTTGCTAACGATATGAATATATCGACATACCTAAGAGAGATTGTAAGATCTAATGTGATTTCACCAATAGTTCGCGTCACAGAAGTGTTCATTCAAAACTTCAAAATGAACGCCAACAGTTTTAATTGGCTCCAAAACAAAACACCCGGTGCAGATCAATAATAAATGTTACTCATTTTCATTATTTATTTGTTTTTATTTCATAAACGTTAGTACATATATATTAATGTGGTTTCTCTTCATCGACATTGGCCGTTGGAAGCAACAAATTTGTTGCTGCGCTTTCTGGATTTCTAGACTGGCTATGGCAACTGAATCTAAATACTCAAAATATTGATGAGGCCCCAAATAATTAGCTGTTTTCTTCCTCATGAAAGCGCTTCAATCGAATTTTTATTTTTTTCTTACATATTTTTGCTCTACCGACCGTCAAAATAAATAAATTTAATTAGTTTGGGCGCACAAACAAAACTCGAACAGCGGTTCAATAAAATCCACATGCGCAGAGTAGTTGGTAACGCGAGGACGCAAGTGTGGATTTTACCACCCCCCTGTTTGCTTGTCAGCATACTAGTCGCAAAACGATTTACGTCGAAAATTTTGCGAGCGGTTTTACAGTGTCATTTTTATATGAAGATTTTTGTTTGCGAGCGCTTTTTTGCGTTCTCCGTACTAGGCTTAAGTCTTAAATCAAAAAACGACTGTGAAGTGTAAAAAAAAAAACAGAAAGAAAGTCGGTCAATCCTAGGGTTGCCACCTGCACGGGAATCGCCCGGCAATGCCGGGACTAGGAAGTGTCGTCGGGCCGCCGGGACAATGAAATTTTGCCGGGCCGCCATATGAACTAAGTAAATTCAAATGATGTTTCAAAAAAGGGGAACAGGAAACTGTATCCAATTACAATCAGATATTTCGACATCAAATGTGGGATCAAAGTCAGATTTATCGATTTTTACGAAGATAGTAAATAATCTTCACAAGCGATATTCGAGCCCTTCGAACTCGAAAAATGTAGTTCCTTCTCGGCAGATAATGCACCCGTGAATTATGGAAAGCATAATTCCGTTTGTCAAAAGCTGACCTCGAGAAATTCGAAAATAATTAAAAGTTCACCTTATCCACAATGTTGTTAGAAATGCCTGTAGAACTTTAAAATTTGTCGTAGAAATTCTGATGTTGAAAATCATTGCTGAATTTTCGATTAGTGCCAAATCCGTTGACGTTCTGAAGCACTGTTTCGATTATCAAAAAATGGCCGGGTTTAAAGCAATATTTTATCAATGAATGAGAAAATGAAGTTGATAAAAAGATTTGGAGTTTTGTGAAAGATCAAGAAAATGAACTGAACGACGATCTTAACGAAAATTTAACGTTTCCAGAATGCTATTTATATTTCGTTCATCATTTTATGCACCACTTGGCCAAAAGTATAAAAATCTGGAAAATGGAACAGAGTTAAGTACATACATTCACAGTGTTATGACTGAATTGAGAGAGGGGTTGCAAACAAGAATGGATGACAAGTACTTTGGATTTAAAGTCAACAAAAGTCGACCTCATTTGACACAGCATCAACGATCGAAATTTATGAGAGAGGCATTATGAGTTTATCATCGAGCTCTTACATAATTGGGAAATGGTACGATTTTGAAAAAACTCCATTTCAACACTTTTCAGTGATAAACTTTGAAGACGAAATAGAAGAACGACAACTATTTCTTCGAGCGGCTGAAGCGGTTAATCTTGATGTTGACGAAGACGCTCTTTACGACGAAATACTTTCTTTGGCGAAGATTATCCCCAAAATCAAACAAATTGACCTTCCTAAAGGCATAAAAAAGGGCAAAAAAAAGGGCTAAGAAATCCAAAAAATACAGAACTATCCGGTTTCATGAACGAAAATTGCAGTGTTTTGCACTTGTGCTGTGAGATTATTGCAGTTGAACCCTTTTTTCTACAAATCAGGTAGATTCGACGCAACAGTTCGCGACCGTAATGACGTAATTTCGCCGTTACAAAGCGATCTTTCGGTGCCTGGAAACCTAAGAAGTCAAGTGAATTCCTATTTTGTAACGGCTTTTGTCATTTTTGGGGTTTTTACCTAGTTATAAAAAAAGGACGGGCAAATATCGTTCTCTGAATGAATTTTGTATGGACAAGGCTAAATGAACTCAGCTCGTCATACTGATCAAGAATATATATACTTTATGTGGTCGGAGATGCTTTCTTCAATGCGTTACAAACATCCGGACAATTTTATAATGCCCTCTGCAAGGGTATGAAAACAAAATAATAAATAACCAAGAATTATAAATGTGATATATATGTAATTTTAAAGAAAAAAATTTAAATGCTTGTATTTTTGCAGTTTCAGTATTAAACAAAAAAATTAATAATAAAAATATATACAAATTTGCAGAGTAGCCATAGTAATTTCTTGCAGTGCAGCCCGTAGGCATAGCGCCGTCGATGTGCTCTACTCGACGCACAGACTGCGACTGACAAATTTTGTTCTCTCTGCCAGTCAGTGAGGCGACTTCGGCTTGCCTTCGGCTGCCTATACATGTGAGTTGCCGAAAATGTTCGGCCCCCCGGGGCATGGCTGGGGAACACTGGCTTAGGATGCATTTTGCTGCCGAAGTAGCAGCTAAAAGCAGCGCTGATATTGCGCTACTGCAGCGAACACTCTTTTGCTTATAAGTTCGAGTACCGTTTATCCGATCTTCAACAATCCTTTGGCGGATTGATAAATAATTCTAATTACTAAATATGTGGTGGCGGGAGGGGCGTGGCAAAAAGTGAAAATAAACTTTATCTGCCTGCAAGTAAGAGAAGTTTTTTACCATACATGTCGAGCCTCTACCTCTTACGATCTCTGAGATCTGTTTGTTCATACGAACGGGCAGACGAACTTGGCTATATCGGCTCGGCTGTTGATGCTGATCAATAATATATCTTTATAGGGTCGAAGATGCTTCCTTCTGGCTGTCACATACTTTTGCAAAAACTTAATAATCTCTGTGTACCTCTGGTACAGAGAATAAAAAGAACAAGAGAGTTTATGTTCAAAAAATGTAAAAAGGCAGAAACAGTTTGTAAAGAAAGTGGAAGCAAAAGAAAGGCAAAACAATAAGGTTCGAGATTAATAGAATCAAGAAGAAGGGCGAGTGTGTGAAAGAAAGAGAGGGAAAGCGACATAAGAAATGCATTCCACAAATACCATCCCCAATTGTCCAAATCTACTAACTCTGCTTTACTTCCATTTACTCACCCTCTTCTTTTTCTTCTTCACTAGACCGCCAAGACTCCTACTGGCTGGAATCGCACTCTTCAAGCCATGCAAATGCAACCAATTTGTCCTCAGCTCTCCAACACCATATACGACGAGAGTCCAGATGGCAGCCCTGCCCGAAATGCCGCCGCCGCCACTGCTGAGGATTGTCTGTATCTAAATATCTGGACTCCAGAGACTGGCTTACGCTATGGAAAACTACCCATTGTGGTGATTATCACAGGCGAAGAGTTTGCCTATGATTGGCCAAGGAATCGTATCAATGGCTTGGATTTAGCAGGCGAAGGCCTGCTGGTGGTCAGCGTGCAGTATCGTAACAATATCTATGGCTGGCTGGGACTGGGCACACGACATCCACATTTGCCGGGAAACTATGGTTTGAGTGATGTGAAAATGGCACTCCAATGGCTGCAGACAAATGCGGTGGCCTTTGGTGGTAACCCAGCAGAGATGACTTTAATGGGACACGGCAGTGGTGGCGCAGCATTGGCTTTGGTTAGTGCTCTGGATGAGTCCGTCCAAGGGTTAAAGCAGTTGGTGCTGATGTCGCCTGGTGAGCTCTTCCGGCATTTGGGAAAAGGGCACGACACTAGGATAGGTGAAACGGGTCGGGTGCTGGTCCAGAAATTGGGCTGTCAGTTTGAGGAGGCGCAGCGTCGTCAGTTGCTAAGCTGCTTGAGAAGGAAAAGTCAAGAAGATTTGCTGAGAGCCTATGAAAGTGTCTACAATCATGGGAATGGTAGCATGCAATTGGGAGTGATACTGGCCAAAGGATTGGAGGAGGAATTGGGGAATAAGACATTGCCTCCACTGCTCTTAGGTCTTACCTCCAATGAGGGTGCGTTTCTGCAGGACTACTGGCTCGAGGTAGCTCGAGAGGGAACGTTTGCTCTTCGGAACTATATAAATCAAACTCTAATGCCGAATGTTTTGAGCTCCTTGGAGCAGATGGAGGGCAGTACTCAATTGGCAGCCATTAAATGGCGATATTTCAGTGAAACTGGAGATGAAGGAGCCAGTGTTATCCATTTGTTGACTGGCATGCAGCGACTGTTGTCCGAATCTCTGTACGAGCTGCCTTTTTCCGGCCTGCTGGACCGGGTCAGTGGTACTCAAAGCTTTGCTTATATCTTTGATCAAACACACTCCATGGACATGCGAGGTCGTCGAAATCTCTTTGGTGGTGCCTCGCATAGCTCTGATTTGCCTTTACTGCTGGGTCCAAGTCTCTTCCAGCAGATTGCCCGACGTCGATTCAATGTTGAGGAGGAGCAGCTGTGCAGAAAGCTACGCGGCGCCTTTGCCAATTTCGTAAAGAGCGGCAATCCCACTCCTGGCCGAATCTATGATGCCTGGGTTCCCTACACTAAGCAGCGTAAGTTCATCTACAGCCTGGGAGAGCAGGGCAAGGCCAGTCAGGAGACTGGTGCAGTTCAGCCTGACGAAAATGAAATAGAGAAACTCTTAAGAGGCGATACGGACCGCAGTCTGTCGCGCAGTAATCGTCATGACTCCTATAGAGGCAACTCCTATACTGACAGCAATCCTCAGGACTCCGGCTATGCCCTTCATCTACAGCGTGTAGCAGGCTTTTGGCAAGTTCTGTTGCCCTTGGAGCAGGATGACCATCTATTAGGAGGTGCACTGGGACAGCGGGTCCGTCTGCTAGAGGCCCATGCCGATGCCGCACGCTATCGTCAGGGGTTCTATGCGCTGCTGGGCTTGGTTTGTCTGCTCTTGGCCTGTCTCTGTCTCTGTGTCTACCTACTGAGACGCAATCCCAATTCGCTGAGAAGACGCACCGCCTCCCAATCAGAATGTTACTGCTTATGACAAAAGTGGTTTCGTTGGACGACCATCTTTGGAGGCAAGGACTCGAGCAAGACTTCCACATCGGGAATTGCCCAAGTCGAGTCCTGGCGCAAAGGTGGTCGCCCCACGAAACGAGATCAAACAGGAGAGCAAACTGCTGCAGTCCAACCACGTGTACGACGTCCCAGACAATTGCAGCCGTTTGATAACCACCAGGCTGCCCACTCTACTGGAGGAGGAGCACGAACAGGAGGAGCCGACTGCGGCGGCGGAGGAGGAGCAGGAGCGGGAGCTGGAATGGGAGGAGCTGGCATTGAGGAACTCTTGGACCCTCTGCCCGGCAAATACGAGCAAAGTGTGGCTATTAAGAACTGGCAGTACCAGTTAACTTGTGATAAGTTCTGAAAGCAAAACCAAATATCAACAAACTGTAAGTTAAGTTCATAAGCATTTGTATTTCTTTTTGATTCTTTCTGGGAATAAACATAGTTCAAAGGATTTTGTTTTTATTTATATGGAAGCCCCAACAATTTTAGCTAGAGCGGGACCAACACGAAAGTATCTTACCGCCTACCAAGCCTACCAAGTATCTTACTCGACTACCAAGCACGCGCGTTAGTCACAGTAAGAAACGCAGTCAAGTGCTAAGCATTCAGCAAGTCGAATATCTGCTGCCCCCTTTTATATTCCGAAGCTGGAAATTTGAGCTTGAGAATTACAAGGTGTCCTCTTTTTTAATTTTATGGCGATTTTCTACATTAATTTTTCTCTATTTTAGATGGAATTTGTGTGCAAGCCGATTATCAGCTGCCCCTTTTACATTCAAAGGCAGGGCTAAATCAACTCGGCTATTGATGCTGATTAAGAATATATATACTTTATGGGGTCGGAGATTCTTCCTTCTGCCTGTTACATACATTTGCACGACTTTTGTATACCCTTTTTACTCTACGAGTAACGGGTATAAAAAGATCTGGCAACACCTCTTTAAGAAAAAAACTGCTCTGTCAGTTAATTGTATGTAGATTAGGGTGGACGCCGATGGGGTCCCATGAGAAAACTTAACAACACGCATTATTAATGATTTCCTTGACGGGTGTACATAATAAATTAAAAAATCAAAAAATTTTAATGTGTGTTTTAACCTCTGCAAAACGGTTCCAAAGTTTTCACAACTATTACGTATACGCCACGTTTGCCTCATCGATATTCCGTCAACAATATGTCTGTATCATTTTAAAAGTTGTCTAATTTGAATTTATTCGATCATCAAATAAATATGGAGCAGGAATCAAATGAATTTTTGGAGGCGAGCGCGATTCCAACAAAGTCGTGCGTCTTATCCACGCTGTTGTATGGGACAAATGTTTAAGTCTGACCATTTCAGGGTAATTGTCTATTATATGTCCTTCATCTTCGAAAATTCGGGAATTAATTTTCCTTGATGGACAGCGAATTATGAAGAATTTACGTGCAGAAATCAATTGGCGGTCAACCGTGGTCTTTTTGTAAATTAATTTCCGTTTTTGCCCATATAAAATATTCTTGATCACAAATGCTTTTCGTATTTTGTTTTTTTTTAAGCAAATATATTATTTGGAAAATATTCTTAGCATATTAGTACGACATTAGTTTGTTTGAATTTGAGGGCGAAATTGACGAAAACTTGACACCTTTGTTGTGAACTCTTTTCCAGGCCCCCTTTTATCGTGGCTTCCCCAAGAGACCTACTCTACGTAAGCCCCAGTAGAAATTTTGGTAATTGTTTAGTAGAGCTACCCCTCACCAAAAATTCTGAAAAAATTATCCTCGATGGACCGCGAATTTACAAGAACTATGACGTCTTCAGATCGCGGGGGACTCCCGCGGTTCAATGGTAAAAATTGTTTGAAAGTTGCATTTTTTGCATAAAAAACAGATTGTTTTTTGCCTTAACTGTCATTATTTCTCAAAAATAATTTATATTTATTTGTATTGGTGTGCTATTTACCGACTTTTTCTTTGTTTCCTAGTATGAAAATGGCGCTATACATTGAATGAAACTGCTGTAAACAATATTCCACACCACCAATTTGAGGTATAGTTCAAGGCGCGTTTTTTTATGTGGTTTCCCCAGAAGGTCTAGTCCACATGCGCTCAACAATGTGAGATGGTCGCTGGAAAATAAATGTTAATGCCATTGACTACCAAATATAGTTTTAAGATACTCACCACAGAGGCTATACCTCCTTACGATCCTTCCGCCGCTTCCTCCTCATCCAATCCATTCGCCGCTTCCTGTTCCAATCCATCCACCCCTTCCTCCTGTTCCAATCCTTCGACCGCTTCTTCCTCTCCTTACGATCCTTCCGCCGCTTCCTCCTCATCCAATCCATTCGCCGCTTCCTGTTCCAATCCATCCACCCCTTCCTCCTGTTCCAATCCTTCGACCGCTTCTTCCTGTGCAGTTTGTTTTTTTTTTAATTATTGCCTGTGCTTCTTTTTAAAAAAAAGTTTGCCTGCGGCGCATTCATGCCTTTCGCTATGTACAACTATAAAATTACCACTGCCGATTTCCAAAAATAGTTGTGTCCTTCTACTATGCGGCCACAGTTGAACTTTCGCTTTCCAATTTTGGCTTCGTCAATTTCGACGGTTGTTCCAGGTCCTCCAATTACAGGACAGCAGTTTCTTATGGACCAGTCTATGTAAACCTCCCGAATAAAATTTTTCCAGTCAATAATAGTGGGCCTGGACCACCCAAATTCGTTTTCCAAGAAATTGATTTCACCAGCTACTCTTACAGTGTCCCAAACAACAAACTTTGCTATTTGCGGAATACTGAGCGAGGACTCAGCAAAGAATGTGTTTTTGCGGACACTTTCAAAAAACTCGCACTTCATTTTTTGCTTCTTCTTATGAGCTCCTTTCTGGACGGTCATTATTTCCTACACCGGAAACGTCCATTCGCTGCCGTGCACTTTGAACCGCATTTTGGACACGTTTTTGACGTTAAAATGCAGCCGTGATCTTCCACAAATTGCATTATCTCCTCATCCGACTTAGTGAAAAACTTCATTAGCGTATTTACGCAACTTGGGCAACTCATTTTTCGTCGATGTGATTGGTGGTCAGAGTTTACAACGAATATTTCGCTTACCAGAAACAATTTTTTAAATTTATAAATGACAGTTAAGGCAAAAAACAATCTGTTTTTTATGCAAAAAATCAAACTTTCAAACAATTTTTACCATTGAACCGCGGGAGTCCCCCGCGATCTGAAGACGAAGAAGTTCTTGTAAATTCGCGGTCCATCGAGGATAATTTTTTCAGAATTTTTGGTGAGGGGTAGCTCTACTAAACAATTACCGAAATTTTTTCCAAGTGGTGCTTCAAAAGACGGGACTAATCCACATTTGTCTTCCCTATGGACATCGGGGGTGTCCTGAAAATCTCCAGAGATTTTGTCTTCGGTTGGTTTGCAAATCGCTCAAAAAATCCGTCGGTGTCACAGATCTTCGAGAGATTTCATTTTCTTAGTTGTTCATCTCACAAATCAGGGTTGCATCACGCTCAAAAAACATGTCCCTTATATTAGTTTTAAATTAAAATGATGTTAAACGGAAATCTGTTAGTTGTGGCATAAGTTTTATGATTCATGCTAATATTATAACTTAAATTAAAGTCGCGCTACCCAATCAGAAAGCAGAATTTGCCAACCCTTGGCTCGTTTCTTAAAGTTGGATTTCCCATGTGGCGCTAGTGAGGCCGGTAGATAGCGCCAGTGGCACTACGGTTTTGGTTCGGTTGGTTTTGCGAACATAACAGTATAAACGTCATTAAAACAGTCATAAAAGAAAAATTATTAAAAAACCATTTTCAATATAAAATCAAATTAAACATGTTATTTATTTGATGCAGCCTATCCAGTATAATAATGTAGTTTGGATAAAAATGTAAGCAAGGGCACCAGTACGTATGAGTGATAAGCTTTGAATAAATTTCGCAGACACTAACCCGCATCTTTTTTCTATTTTTATACCCTGTTCCCATTGAAAATGGGAAAAGGGGGATCATGAAGTTGTGCAAAAGTATGTAACAGGTAAATGGAAGCATTTGCGATGTATATATATAAAGTATATATATTCTTGATCAGCATCAACAGCAGAGTCGATTTAGCCATGTCCGTCTGTCCGACCGTCTGTCTGTCCGTCTGTCCGTATGAACGCGTCGATCTCAGAGACTATAAGAGATAGAGCCACAAATTTTTGAATGTAGGCAGGTGTATACCCGATTCAAATCGAGTTTGTTTTAGATTTGGAAAATTCCTCCCCCTCCCCCTTTTAAGCGCAAAAAACTGTCAGAGTCACAATATTTAGGATAGACCTTCCAAACTTTATATATATCAAGTAAGGCCCAATATCTATCTATTCCGAAAAGGTCGAAGTTATATACGAATCAATTTTGCTTGTGGGAGAGAGGGGGGGCCTTGCATTGTCAGTTACCGCGTTTGCGCGTGCGTGTGTGCGTATGTTAGAGTGTGTGTGTGTATGTGTGGGTGTTTTTTTTTGCCATGGATACGCCATGGAGGGATGTAAATCTTCAAAAGATACTGCTGGCCCGTACCAACATTATGCACGATTTACCAACAACGTTGGCGCCTACGTACTAAATACACACCCTCACAACTGCACACCTCATTCCCCGCGGGATCACCGTGAAGTATTACTTCGCGGTGATGGGTTGCCTCTTTTAGGCACTCTCCGTTGTGCGTCGCTCTCGTTCGCATCTTCTCAGATCGCTCTGGATGCCTATAATGAGCTCGCCAATGGTTCTCCAGTTAGAATCTGACTCTAGCATGTAGCTGACGAGGTCCTCGATGGGTGGTACAAACTCTTGCCTGGTCCTGTACCTTATACAGCGGTACATCACGCGATGTGGATTTTCGTTCTCGTTTGGGCAGGCTGGACATTCCGGTGTGTCTTCATGCTTGAACCTGTGCAGGTATTCTCTATATCCTCCATGGCCAGTGAAAAACTGAGTTAGGTGGAAGTTTAATTCCCCCTCCGTCCTGCATATCCATTCCCCCAGGTTTGGAACTAGTCTGTGAGCCCATCTTGCGTTTGTGGCCATGTTCCACCGCGCCTGCCATGTAGCCATAGACGCAACTCTCCGACTTTCGAATGGCGTCGGTCGTCACCGGACTTTCCATCACTGCTCACCCTTCGTAGATCTCCTTCATTTCGAGTGCCAGTATATCCACCGGCACCATGCTAGCCAGAACTAAGGCTGCCTCATCCGAGACCGTCCGGAATCCGGATATCACTCGAAGTGCGCTTAGTCTGTAAGGCGTTGCAAGCTTCTTTTGAAGGCTCTTGTTACTCGCCACCGCAGACGCCCATATTGGTGCGGCATAGAGCAGCACCGAAGTAACTAATCTAGCCAGTAGTTGTCGCCTTCCAGCTCTGGGTCCTCCTACGTTGGGTAGCATCTACGAAAGGGCTCTCTGTATTTTGGAAGCTTTTTGGCTAGCATACTTGACAAGGGGTCGAAAGCTCATCCTGTTGTCCAGCATCACACCCAAGTACGAGGTGTGTTCAAAAAGTATCGCGAATTTTGAATTTTCGCGGGTTACGTATATTCGAATTTCGATTTTTTTGTGGCGTTATGTTGGTACTCATATCTCTCACTTATGCCGACAAGCTCGGCCATTTTGAATGTTCACTTAATTGTTGACAGCTGCTTTGCTTGCACGTGTTTTGGATCGTCTTCGATTTTTACCTATTCAAAAAAATGGATCAAAGAACCTGTATCAAATTTTGTGTGAAAAACGAAATTAAGTGCGCGGATGCATTCCGAATGTTGACTGTGGCATACGGAGAAGCTACCTTGGACCGAAGCAACGTTTGTCGGTGGTACAAAATGTTCTCAGAAGGCCGAGAAGATGTGAACGACGAAGAGCGTGCCGGACGCCCGAGCACTTCAACAACAGACGAAAAAATTAATGAAGTGGAGAAAATGGTATTGGCCAATCGTCGAATCACCGTTAGAGAAGTTGCTGAGGACCTAAACATATCGATTGGCTCGTGCCATTTGATTTTTATCAATGATTTGGGCATGAGGCGGGTCGCCGCGAAATTCGTACCAAAATTGCTCAATTGCGACCAAAAACAGCATCGCATGAACATTGCAAATGAGATGTTAAACTCTGTCCGCTACGACCCAAATTTGCTCCAGAGGGTCATAACTGGTGACGAGTCGTGGGTTGATGGTTATGACGTGGAAACCAAAGCTCAATCATCTCAATGGAAGCTGCCGCACGAACCAAGACCGAAAAAAGCGCGCCAAGTTCGGTCTAATGTGAAAGTTTTGCTGACAGTTTTCTTCGATTGCAGGGGCGTGGTGCATCATGAGTTCTTGCCACAGGGAAGAACGGTCAATAAGGAATATTACCTGCAAGTTATGCGCAATTTGCGCGAAGCAATCCGCCAGAAACGCCCGGATTTGTGGAAGAACAAAAATTGGCTTTTGCACCACGATAACGCCCCTGCTCACACAAAAACAACACACTAATGATGCCGCAGCCACCGTATTCCCCAGATCTGGCCCCCTGTTTGGCCACTTTTTCTTGTTCCCTAAACTGAAGGCGGAGCTGAACCAGATAAAAAAAAATGATTTTTTGAAGTGCTTCGAAGATTGGAAAAACCGTTTGCACAAGTGTATAATATCTCATGGAGATTACTTTGAAGGGGACAAAATAGATATTCATGAATAAATAAATAATTTTTGAAAAAACACAAAATTCGCGATACTTTTTGAACACACCTCGTATTTTATGTACTCCTTCTATTTCACAAGTACATTGTCCACCAGTATGTTCGTGAACTCTATCTTCTTCCTGCTTGTGATAAGCACCGCCTCCGTTTTTTGACCAGCTAGTTCAAGATGCGCTTCCTTCATCCAACTGCCCACTCGTCTTATCGCCGCATTTGCAACTGACTCCAGCTGTCCAATTTTCTTTGCTACAACTACGAGCGCTAGGTCATCCGCAAACCCTATCAGCTTGCAGCCTTGGGGTAGTTGTACTCTTAGCACCTCGTCATACATTATGTTCCACAGAAGTGGTCCAAGAACCGATCCCTGTGGGACGCCTGCCGTCACGCTGTAGCGCCTTGGGCCTTCCTCGGTATCATACACTAGCACTCTTTCTGACAGGTAGTTAGATATGATACGTTGTAGGTAGGAAGGTGCTCCAAATTGGTGTAACGCCCGTAGTATGCGCGACCAGCTAGCCGAATTAAAGGCATTTCGGATGTCCAGTGTTAGCACAGCACAGTATTCCTTGGTGCCCCATCTCCAACGAGTTCCCTCAATCGCCTTAGTTGCAATATCGACAACCGCCTTGACTGCGTCCACCGTAGACCGTGCCTTACGAAATCCATATTGGGATTCAGATAGGGCCTTCTTTTCATCGACTACTGCCAAAAGTCGAGTATATACGATCCTTTCCAGAATCTTCCCCATCGGTCTGTATCCTGACGGGTCATCGGCTGCCTTACCTCCTTGTATGTATGTGTGAGTGTGTGTATATGTGTATGAAAACACAAGAAGTCAAGGGAACAGGGTATTTTGTAGTCGGGGCACTCGACTACAGCTCCCTTACTTTTTTACAATGCACTAAGGTCTCATACACGTTTTTTCGTCAAAAACATCAAAAAAGAATGGACATTAATTTATTTGCCAATCTCAAAGCCTCATTGCCAAAGTCAACGCACAACTAAATTCAATTTCGCATTCGTCATTCCACAAAACGCATCTCAGCACACACATATATTCATTGACGTTAACGAAGAATGCGTAGACAAGTACACACACACGTAATAGATACTTCGCGAAGCGTTTCTGCAAGCATCTTTCCTAAAATTTAGAAAAAAATTTTCTTGTTTTTAAGTAAAGACGGGTGCATCGTTTTCTCTTATTTTTAGGAAAGTTTTTTCTCAATTTTAGGGCTTTATATTTTAATTGTTAGTTTTTTTAAAATTCAGGTCAAAAATTTCACCAATTTAAGAAAATTTTCTTAAATTAAGGGCAAAACCATTTTGTGGCCAGATTTACTGAAATCTAAGAAAAAAATTTTCTGTGAATATAACATAATCTGTACCTGTGAAGTGCTACCCATCACCGTTGAGACCGGTGCTGCCTTTATTTGTACGTTTTCCTTATAACTCGACCATCGTTCATCCGATCTTTACCATTCCTTTGGTGGATCGATAACTAATCTTGATTACTAAATATGTCTAGAAGGTTCTAACCTTCCATCTGTAAAACCTTGGGAGATATGAAGTTTTTTCCAAACTGCGGGGGCGGGAGGGGGCGTGGCAAAAATTAAAAATAAACTTGATCTGCCTGCAAGTATAAGAAGCATAAGTCCCATACATGTCAAACCTCTATCTCTTACCATCTCTGTGCGTTCATACGGACAGTCATGGCAATATCGACTCGGCTGTTGATGCTGATCAAGAATATACTTTATACACTGTTGCACACTTTTTCACAAACTTATTATACTCTATGTACCCTTGGTATAAAAATTAGGAACTTCTATAGTGTACGTAAATCCATTTATCCATCCATTTTTCCACTATTTTTCAACTTTGTTGGAAAATAAAAAAATATATAATTTAGTATATTTGTAATACTTTTAAAATATGTTCTTTGATTATCTCTTTACCTAATTCAAAAACTTCGTCCTGAGGTTGGTCAATAACAGTAGTTCAAAGTAACGGTTTGCTTACACAGGGAATGTTAAAATACCAGTTGGCTCACGCAGGCAATGTTCAAATAATGGCTCAGCTGTTCTGTTATCTGGGCGCTTGTTGCACATTTATTATTGCATTAAATATTGCTTAAAAATGGGTTCAAAACGCCCAATGGACGTTCACATGTACCCGTCGGACTTAGAGTTTGCAGTCTTCACCGACGAGGAGGTCAGGAAACTGAGCCAAAGTGGTCACCGGTCTGAATTTCGATGCCCTGGGACATCCAGTGGTGGGTGGCCTCTACGACATTCGTTTGGGCTCCTATGGACGCTGCATGGATCCCTGCGGCACTTGCTTGAAAATGCAAGATTGTCCCGGTCACATGGGCCACATTGATTTGGCCAGCTTCGTGTATAATCCGTTCTTTATCAAACTGGTGCAACGTGTGCTTTGCATTTCCTGCTTGCATTGCTTTAAGCTGCAAATGAAAGGTTAGTGCGATCCCCGGGGACATTGCAATGAGAGTTTAAACATGTCTCTCCTTGGCAGATCACGAAATTGAGATTGTCATGCTTCAGTTGCGGCTCATAGATGCCGGCTACATCATAGAGGCCCAAGAACTGGAGCTGTTCAAGTGCCACCATACCAATGAGATGATTACACTGGACAATGGAGTTACAGTGCATCTGCGCGTTGCTGCCATCCATGATCTTCTGGCCAAGAATGTGAGCAATGCTAGCAATGTGACCAAGACCAGTTGCTCCCTGCGCACGGCAATTACGCATGCGGCGCTGCAGCGGGCGCGCAAAAAGTGCAGACACTGTAATAAGTCAATGCGATATGTTCGGTACATGAACCGTCGACTGGTCTACTATGTGACCATAGCTGACATCAAAGAGCGGTGAGAGTAGAATCTAGTAAGCAGAGCTCGCAAAATATGATCAACCAATTTTTCTGTGCTGTCCTGCTCACCGAAATGTCAGGTAAAATGAAACAGATTCGCTCACTCTCAGAACAGAACACTTCTTGCCTGTCACATCCCAGCGGCGCAAAAGCCCATTACAAGATATCTTTAATACTTTGTAGGCTGACACAATTCCGTATACTTGGCCGTTTTCGAAGGCCTCCTGACTTGAAAACAGAGTTCTATGTAATTGTAACTCTATGTAATTACAACTCAATATACAATTAGAGAAAATGTTGCCGAGGAAGTATGCGTTTATTTCAAAAGACGATGTGTGGACTAAATGTGCACGCATCCACACACTTGGTGTGTGGAGTTGTAAATCAAATATTTTACAACCTTAGGTCCTAGAGCCAGACGCAATTACTTTCATTGATTCGGGATCAGGCTCCAATTCCAAGTCCTCTGCTTTGTCTGGCGGCGGTGCCACCACCGTGATTGGATTCAAACTCAGCTGTTTTGTCAGCAGGTTTAAAGTGCTTTCCTGATGAAATTCAGTTACCAAGTCACGCACTTCTTTCAACAAGTCTTGCCGATTCGCTTCCAATGTCTTGACATTGCATACCAAATAGGGACACTCGACTAATACCGATTTGCACACCACTATAATATCGCGCCACCAAGTTATATTCACTATACCCAGTTTTCGTTGCAGGCGGGCAAACAGTTGTTGGGCCATACCTGGTGGCTTGACTTGGGAGTTAACTTTACCCATGTAAATGTCCAATCGCTCACAGTTTTTCAAGTCGTACAGATGCAATTCCTTCGTTCCCCGCTTCGTATCGATGACATTTAGACGCAACAATTGACGGCAATAATCATACTCGACCACCTCACCCATGTGTTGTGCCTTATCGTTGGTTATAACCTGGACAATCGTGCCATTTAGGCAACCATTGACCATGGAAGAGTCCTCAGCCATTGTAGGAATAAGTTGATGTAGTTGAGAATTGAATGTTGTATAAGTGAGTGCGAGAGGTGTAAATGATTAGAGTGAGAGTTATAGAAGTGACATCTTTAAAAGGGCTACTTAGATAAGTAAAATTGCTTTAAAAAATCCCCTGATTTAAGAACTAGCGGATTTTGCATATTTTTAAACAGATTTTTATCACAGCGGCGTTAAATTAACTTACAAGATCTATGTTCACCATAAAACTTTGAAGGCTGGCAGCCTTCAAGTTTCGATTACAAGCCTGTATTCTTTTTCATAAGCTTGGCCGTTTTCGCAATCTTCCTGACTTAAAACCAGAGTACGATGTAATCGGAAAAGTGGGCGTATAACAGAAAACACTTGGGCTTTAGATTACAAGTCTATATACAATTTGCAAATTCGTATGTGGACTTGTGGACTACTGTGCAACTTTTGATTTACGTAGCGAAGAAAATGCAAATATTCGATGCACAAAGTCTTGAAAAGTACCGGAAAACACGTAATGTAGAGGAAGCCGCCTCTGTGGATAGGCTTCCGCATACTTTCGTTGCCGTAATAAAACACGCAATCCGGGTACTCGACTTTAGAGAATTCCATTGCACATAACACAAATTATTACTCTCAATATCACACTACAAACTTTCCCTAAATTTGGAAAAGGTCAAATGAATTCCATAAAACTAATTTTTTTTAAACTATTTCACCGAAATTGTTTTTAGAATAAAAAAAACTGAATCAAAAATGCATATTATTTAGTGACGTAATAACTTGGAAACAAAGCCACTTAGACCCATGGTGTAAAAGGGACTTGGGACTAAAATCCAACAATAACTTAAAAAATTACGGTATTTGTGTGGTATAGTAAAGCACACACATAATTTTAGTACAGCATCAGCAAACTTCAACATTAATTTTAAAAGAAACCATAAATGACCGCCGCGAATTTTTCGCATGATAACTCTTCATAATTTGCGGTGTAATTTTTTGATCACAGGTTTCAATACTTGACAATTACCAAAATTACTCTTCAAGGTGCTAAGTCTAACAAATTCTTCGAAAAGGACAGAGTCCCGCAATGAATTCGCAATCTCTCATTTTGTTTGGAGTCCGAGCGACCCCGAATCTAGGTACAGCGAAAGCTGAAAGGCCATAAAATGCTGAACTAAGTGATTTCGTCCATATCAGCAATATTTGAGTTTTTTTGCTCATTATAATTAATAAAAATATTTTGCGGCAATTCATAGTAATCAATTTTTTCGAGAGAATATAAAGACTGAAGACACCCTGAACGTTTTCATTGAACTATCACTACCCTTCAGGGGGCTCAGTACCGAATCAGTACTGAAATAAGTGCTGATTTGAAAAGTTGGTACTAAAAACATGGCTTCACTTTCTTGCTCTTCAGTCTTGAATCTAGTACAGGCAATGCTTTTTAGGTATAAAGTGAAGTACTAAATCTCATGAATCTCTACCGAAATCACTCATAAACTAAAGCAATGGGTATGCCTTAAATTATATAATTATGTCTCCGAAATTCACTTCTGAGACTTTTTACTCAGGGGAAGTTCTATAGCAAAGGTTTCAAACCAATTTAATAGGCGTTATTTCGCACTTCAGCATAAAAATTAAAAATTGCTAGAAATAGCAAAACATAATTTTAAAGTTGCTAGATTTATAGCTAATAGCATATCCAAAAATGTATAAGCATTTTCACTTTAAAAAATGCTAGATCTAGCAACTAAATGGCTAAAACGGCAACACTGACCCTGTATAAGCTCAAATAACTCACTTAAGACTTTTGCAAATCTCGCGATTTTTTGGACAGTTTGATCTTCTCTTTACCCGTCTTCATAAAAATATATAAAATTCAGATGGTAGCAAATTTCGCGTAATTTTTGTCAGTTTGGTTTACATCTCCTATTTACACATCTGCCGTCTATTAGATCTTCCTTATAATACAGACTGACAAAATCAAACTTTAAAAAAAAACCCGGAATGAGACCCTTAAATTCTGATAGAAGGGACTTCTGTAAGCATCACCTCATACCCAGCTTTCAAACTGTACTCTAGGATCGACTGCTATGTACTTTTGTACTAGCAACACAAAGCGACAACAATTTCAACTTAATTTTTAATGGTTCAACATAAAAGTTTACAAAATTCAGCAAGCATGGACAGGACAATATCAAAAACTTAAGTTAATAGAATATTAAACGAGATAGCAAAGTTAACTTCGTCTGTGCCGAAGTTTACATACACTTGAAACTTTTGTGACCAATGACTTAATTTATAAGCTTTATGTCCTGTGTCATTGGGATATTAAATAAATAAACTAAAAAAAAAATTTGTTTGGCAGCTACAAGAAGTGACAATCTGATTTTCGCGGTTCCGACAAATGTGCAGTGTGCAGCTAAAAGATATCTCTGTGCAAAATTTCAGCTCGATAGCTTCAAAACTGATAGACTAGTTTGCGTAGAAACAGACAGACGGACGGACAAAGCTCGTCATGCTGATCAAGAATATATGGGAATTTCCACATAAAAGTCCACTGAGACCAAAAAATTCAAAGTACTTAAAAGCACTATGTTCAATTATATTTTCATAGGGAACAAATTAAAATAAACTAAAGTAAGCCAATCTTATAATTATGCATTATCCATTTCGAGATTTTCAAAATCGAAAAGGTCTTATAGATTGGATTGAATTTTGCTGTCTAAAATAGTTTTAAGGGTATATGTAATATATTATATACTAGCTGAATACTCGGCGTCGCCCGGGTCCTTATGATTCTTGTGAGGGCGACTATATTCAAGATAGTGCTGGCTGCAAGTCGCCATAAACATTTTGGACCGTTCGATCTTTTTCTCTATTTAACCATCTTCATTATAATCTAAACTCATGAATATTTTGCGAATTGTGTGACTTTTTTTACCGTTTTGTTTATTCCTCCTATTTACCCATCTACAATTGCCGTCTATCAAATCTTCACAATAATCCAGACTCAAATCCAAAACTTGCAAATTCGCAATATTTTTGACCGTGTAATCTACTGCTTCATTTACCAACGCCTGCATTGTAATATAAGCACTAAGCGCTTTCATAAATACTCATAAGGTTATTTTGCAAATTTCGCGATTTTTGGACCTTAGAAACCTTCGCGCCCAAGCGTCTAACCATTGACCGAAATTTCATGGTAATCGGATGAACGGTATCGTTTTTGATTTTTCGCGGTTTTTGGACTATTTCCCGCACATTTCTTCAAATCAGACTCCTTCGCGGGCAAGCTCCAAACATTCTCCAAAGTTTCAAAACAATCGAACATTTTTCAAATTTCGCGGTTTCTTCTACTTGGAAACCTTCCCGGGCAAGCGTCAATAAATTTCTCAAAGTTTTAGCGAAAACGTAAATTTTATAATTTTCGCGGTTTTTGGACCGTTTTCCGCAAATTTTTTCAACTTAGAAACCCTCCCGCGCAAGCATTCAACCACTCTCCAAAGTTCCATCATAATCGAAGATTTAGTAAATTTCGCGGTTTTTGAACCATTTTCCGCAGATTTTTTCTACTTGGAAACCTTCCCGGCCAAGCGTCGAACCATTCCCCAAAGCTTTACCGAAACCATAAATTTTGTAATTTTCGTGGTTTTTGGACCATTTTTAGCAAATTTCTTCAAATTAGAAACCTTCCCTGGTAAGCGCTCAGCCATTCCCCAAAGTTTCAATGCAATCGGATGAACGTTATAATTCTGCAAATTTCGCAGTTTTTGGACCATTTCACAGACATGAGACATAGCCTATGACACTTTTCAGATTGACATGAACATACTGTGAAAAATTTGGAAGATCGGTTCAGTGGTTTAGACGCCCATAAGGGTCAAACATACAAACATACTTTCACTTTTATATAGATGTATAGATATAATATTTAATAGCTAAAATATATGTTTTTTGCTATACATAATATTTTTTAACAATATATACTTTAAATTTGGCAGGGGATATTTAAGTAACGTTACGACAGGTAACGTTTCGACAGATATAGTACTAATGCTAATAATAAAAAATTGAAAAACAAGACAGAAAGTCGGTCAAGCCCGACTATAACATACTCTTTACCTGTGTAGTGTTGCCCATCACCGATGCGACCGGTGCAGCCCATAATGGTTTGTTTTTCTTATAACTCGACAACCGTTCAGCCGATCTTTACCATTCCTTTGGTGGATCGATAACTAATCTTGATTACTAAATATGTCCAGAAGGTTCTAACCTTCCATCTGTAAAACCGTGGGAGATATGACGTTTTTTCCAAATTGCGGGGGCGGGAGGGGGCGTGGCAAAAATTAAAAATAAACTTGATCTGCCTGCAAGTATAAGAAGCATAAGTCCCATACATGTGAAACCTCTATCAGTGCGTTCATATGGAAAGTCATGGCAATATCGACTCGGCTGTTGATGCTGATCAAGAATATACTTATTATACTCTATGTACCCCTGGTATAAAAATTAGGAACTTCTATAGTGTACGTAAATCCATTTATCCATCCATTTTTCCACTATTTTTCAACTTTGTTGGAAAATAAAAAAATATATAATTTAGTATATTTGTAATACTTTCAAAAAATGTTCTTTGATTATCTCTTTACCTAATTCAAAAACTTCGTCCTGAGGTTGGTCAATAACAGTAGTTCAAAGTAACGGTTTACTTACACAGGGAATGTTAAAATACCAGTTGGCTCACGCAGGCAATGTTTAAATAATGGCTCAGCTGTTCTGTTATCGATATATTACCGATAGTCGAGCGTGGTCGCACCAGGTCACACTAACAATTTCAACACGTGCTGGGCGCTTGTTGCATATGTATTTATTATTGCATTAAATATTGCTTAAAAATGGGTTCAAAACGCCCAATGGAAGTTCACATGTTCCCGTCGGACTTAGAGTTTGCAGTCTTCACCGACGAGGAGGTCAGGAAACTGAGCGTGGTCAAAGTGGTCACCGGTCTGAATTTCGATGCCCTGGGACATCCAGTGGTGGGTGGGCTCTACGACATTCGTTTGGGCTCCTATGGACGCTGCATGGATCCCTGCGGAACTTGCTTGAAAATGCAAGATTGTCCCGGTCACATGGGCCACATTGATTTGGCCAGCCTCGTGTATAATCCGTTCTTTATCAAACTGGTGCAACGTGTGCTTTGCATTTCCTGCTTGCATTGCTTTAAGCTGCAAATGAAAGGTGAGTGCGATCCCCGGGGACATTGCAATGAGAGTTTAAACATGTCTCTCCTTGGCAGATCACGAAATTGAGATCGTCATGCTTCAGTTGCGGCTCATAGATGCCGGCTACATCATAGAGGCCCAAGAACTGGAGCTGTTCAAGTCGGAAATTGTGTGCCAAAACACCAAAGAGTTGATAAAACTGGACAATGGAGATGCAGTGCATCCGCGCATTGCTGCCATGCATGAACTGCTGGCCAAGAATGTGAGCAATGCCAGCAATGTGACCAAGACCAGTTGCTCCCTGCGCACGGCAATTACGCATGCGGCGCTGCAGCGGGCGGGCAAAAAGTGCAGACACTGTAATAAGTCAATGCGATATGTTCGGTACATGAACCGTCGACTGGTCTACTATGTGACCATAGCTGACATCAAAGAGCGGTGAGAGTAGAATCTAGTAAGCAGAGCTCGCAAAATATGATCAACCAATTTTTTCTGTGCTGTCCTGCTCACCGAAATGTCAGGTAAAATGAATCAGATTCGCTCACTCTCAAAACAGAACACTTGTTGCTTCTCTCGTGTTTTCTGTCACATCCCAGCTGCGCAAAAGCCGATTACATGATATCTTTAATACTTTGTAGGCTGACACAATTCCGTATACTTTTACATAAGCTTAACCGTTTTCAAAGGTCTCCTGACTTGAAAACAGAGTTCTACGTAATTGGAAAAGTGGGCGTATAACAGAAAACACTTGGGCTTTAGATTGCAACTCAATTTACAATTTGAGAAAATGTTTGCGAGGAAGAATGCGTTTATTTCAAAAGACTATACACCATTTGTTGTGTGGAGTTGTAAATCAAATATTTTACAACCTTAGGTCCTAGATCCAAACGCAATTACTTTCATTAATTCGGGATCAGGCTCCCATTCCAAGTCCTCTGCTTTGTCTGGCGGCGGTGCCACCACCGTGATTGGATTCAAACTCAGCTGTTTCGTCAGCAGCTTTAAAGTGCTTTCCTGATGAAATTCAGTTACCAAGTCACGCACTTCTTCCAACAAGTCTTGCCGGTTCGCTTCCAATGTGTTGACATTGCATACCAAATAGGGACACTCGACTAATATCGATTGGCACACCACAATAATATCGCGCCACCAAGTTATATTCACTATACCCAGTTTTCGTTGCAGGCGGGCAAACAGTTGTTGGGCCATACCTGGTGGCTTGACTTGGGAGTTAACTTTACCCATGTAATGCAGCAGTATGTCCAATCGCTCACAGTTTTTCAAATCGTACAGATGCAATTCCTTCGTTCCCCGCTTCGTATCGATGACATTTAGACGCAACAATTGACGGCAATAATCATACTCGACCACCTCACCCATGTGTTGTGCCTTATCGTTGGTTATAACCTGGACAATGGTGCCAGTATTTAGGCAACCATTGACCATGGAAGCGTCCTCAGCCATTGTAGGAATAAGTTGATGTATTTGAGAATTGAATGTTGTTTAAGTGAGTGCGAGAGGTGTAAATGAGTAGAGTGAGAGTTATAGAAGTGACATCTTTAAAAGGGCTACTTAGATAAGTAAAATTGTTTAAAAAATCCCCCAGACAGCGGATTTTGCATACTTTTAAGCAGATTTTTATCCCAAAAGCACATTACAAGATCGATGTTCTCTAAGCCACTTTGAAGGCTGGCAGCCTTTAAGTTTCGATTACAAGCCTGTATACTTTTTCATAAACTTGGCCGATTTCGTAGGCTTCCTGACTTAAAAACAGATTTCGATGTAATCGGAAAAGTGGGGTCATAACAGAAAACCCTTGGGCTTTAGATTACAAGTCTATATACTATTTGAGAAAATGTTGGCGAGGAAGTATGTGTTCAGCTCACAAGACTACACACAATTTGCAAATTTGTGTGTGGACTACTGTACAACTTTCGATTTACGAAGTCTTGAAAAGTACCGGAAAACACGTTATGAAGAGGAAGCCTCCTCTGTGGATAGTCTTCCACATACATTCGTTGCCGTACTCGACTTTAGAGAATTTCATAGCACATAACACAAATTACACAGTTCAACAGACATTGGGTAATTGCTGGCCCTTGAATGAATTTAGTAGAGGTTTTCAAGCTTTTGAGAAATAAATAATCAAAGTTGTTAAAAGTGCCTAAAATGGCACTTTTCAAAAACTTATTAAAAAGCCATCTTGAAGGGAATAAAGATTTTGAAAATTTAGTTGCTTAAAGGGAACTATAATCTTTCGACGGCAATCAACCAAATTTCTGGTTGTTGGTCCAGGAACCATAAAAAAATTAAAAAAGATGTACAATATATATTTTCTCGACAAACATCCTAACAACGCTGTTTGTCGGAAGGATCTCTTTAAAATCAGTGTCCCATTGTTTAAGGGGCACACCTAGTGTGATGGCCTAAAAAAAAGGTGATTTTTGGGAATTTTTATTAAAAAAACTACTTTATCAATTATTTCAAAATTTTAAGAATATATTTATACATGTTTCAAGAATATACAGTGAAATTTTTGAAGAAAAATTAAATATATTTTAAGTTATAGTCGATCTCCAACGGCGCGAAAAAAGTTCCTTCACTGCTGCAGTGATTCCGGCCTTCTCCGTGGATGAAATTTAAAAAAAACTCGTTAAACTAGATAATATTGTCTGTACAATACCTACGATAAAAAAATCAAAAGAATATGGCGGCGTTTTAAAAAAGGAATTTTACCCCAAAATGTTGGTCGATTTTGGCCTGCAAAATTCGATTTTTTGATCAAATCAAAAACCGATAGTCTTGTACGGAGAACATATATGAACAGTAAAAAATTGATAGTGATCGGATATTTTTTTTGGTAATATGGCAAATTCGGAAAAGCTGTTTCGGAAAACCGTTTAAAGATAAAATGTGTTTAGGAGGGTGTAAGTACTCAAAAAATTTGAGTATCGTTGAATTTTATGTTATTTTTAAAGGTGTAATCTATCGAAATATGAAAAAAAAGAAAAATCGATTTTTTTGAAATTTCACACTAGGTGTGCCCCTTAAGAATGAATAGATATGCCAATACAAATAGAATGTGGTACCAACGATTTGTCAAAGTTGACCATATTGATCCCAAAATCCATTTTTAAGCCTTTTGAACAGTTAAGCTTATGGTCTTTCTCTAAGACCTAGGTGAGTACCTTGCGGTGAATTTAAGCTCCCTCGTAGCAAATATATTAGTTTTAAAACAATTCATCACTGATTTTAAAAAGACCCTACCGACACACAGCTATGTTTGGTTGTTTGTTCGGAAATTATAAATTGTACATCTTTTTTCATTTTTTTTTATGGTTCCTGGACCAACAACCAGGAATTTGGTTTATAGCCGTTCAAACATTATAGTTCTCATTCCGCTAAGATGGCTTTTTAAATAATTTTTTAAAAGTGCCATTTTAGTCCCTTTTAACAACTTCGGTCATTGACGTCTCGAAAACTTGACGTGCTAGAGAAATTTTGAAAATAGACTTTTGTTCGGCTTAAAAGCCTCCATCGAACGTTATCAATTTCATGCCTCAACCCGCATGGACCCAATATTTGTTGAACTGTGTTAATACTCTCAATATCACACACCAAACTTTCCCTAAATTTGGAAAATGTCAAATAAATTCCAAAAAATTAATTTTTTGAAAACTATTTCACCGAAATTGTTTTTAGAATAAAAAAAACTGCATCGAAACTGAATTTTATTTTGAGACGTAATATTTTGGAAACCGAGCCACTTAGACCCATAGTGTAAAAGAAAAAATATTTTTATTGATAACAGCTATCATGTATTAAAGTTCTTACGAATCTCGCGATTTTTTTGACAGTTTGATCTTCTTCTTCTAATTACCCGTCTTCATTAAAGTATAAAACTCAGATGGTAGCAAATTTCGCGTCATTTCTGTCAGTTTGGTTTACATCTCCTATTTACCCATCTATGATTGCCGTCTATCAGATCTTCCTTATAGCACAGACCGAAAAAATCAAACTTTTTAAAATAAACCGGGATGAGACCCTTAATTTTTGACAGAAGGAACTTCTGTAAGCATCACCTCATACCCAGCTCTCAAACTGTACCCTAGGTTCGCCTTCTATGTACTTTAGTACTAGCAACACAAAGCGACAACAATTTTAACTTAATTTTTAATGGTTGAAGAAAAAAGTTTACAAAATTCAGTAAACATGCACAGGACAATATCAAAACTTCGTACAATGGGTTAAGGTACCTAAAGAAACCCAGGGCTGCAAACCTCCTAAAAATCGGGAGGGGTTCACTCCGGGGTTCTAGCCCGCGAAACTTTTTGGGTTTGTGCTCACGGAGTTTGTGTTCAGAATGCCGCAGAACACAGGTTCAGGTTCAAACCAGGGTATAGTCATAATATTTTTGTTCGCTAATTTAAAAAACATTTATGTAAACAAGAAAGAAAGTCGGTCAAGCCCGACTATAACATACTCTGTTCCTGTGAAGTGCTGCCCATCACCGCTGCCCATAATTGTTTGTTTTCCTTATAACTCGACAACCGTTAATGCAATCTTTACCATTCTTTTGACGGATCGATAAATAATCCTGATTACTAAATATGTCCAGAAGGAACGAACCTTCTATCTATAAAACTGTGGGAGATATGACGTTTTTACCAATTTGCGGGGGGCGGGAGGGGGGCGTGGCATAAATTGAAAATAAACTTGATCTGCCTGCAAGTATAAGAAGCATAAGTCCCATACGTGTCAAACCTCTATCTCTTACCATCTCTGGGATCTGTGCGTTCATACGGACAGACAGACGGACATGGCTAGCACAAACTTATTATACTCTATGTACCTTTGGTACAGATTATAATAAAAAGAATATTAAACGAGAAAGAAAAGTTAACTTCGTCTGTGCCGAAGTTTAGATACTTTTGAAACTTTTGTGACCAATGACTTAATTTATAAGCTTTATGTCCTTTGTCGTTGGAATATTAAATAAATAAACTTAAAAAAATTGTATGGCAGCTACAAGAAGTGACAATCTGATTTTCGCGGTTCCGACATGTGCAAAAGCTCAGCTCGATAGCTTCAAAACTGATAGAATAGTTTGCGAAGAAACAGACAGACGGACGGACAAAGCTCGTTATGCTTATGGGCATTTCCACAGAAAGGTCCACTGAAACCAAAAAAATTAAAGATACTTAAAAACACTATGTTCAATTATAATTTCAGAGGGAACAAGTTAAGATAAACTCAAGTAAGCCAATCTTATAATTATGCATAATCCATTTCGAGATTAATAAAAGCGAAAAGGTCCAATTGATTGGATTGAATTTTGCTGTCTAAAATCGTCTTAAGGGTATATGTAATATATTATAGTAAAGTAAAATCGGCTTGTCAAGATGACAACAGCCCCAAGGGGCCAAAGCCGAGCCTCTTTCAATCTCTTGGCTTGTGCGCTTCTAATTTTAGCACAAGAGAAAGGGACCTACAGTAATATATTATATACATAATATTTAATAGCTAATATTTATGTTTTTTGTTTTAAATATTTTTTTTTAACAATTTAAGCTTCAAAATTGGCAAAAGAAATTTAAGTAAAGTTACGACAAGCAAAGTTTCGACAGATACTAATGCTAATAATAAAAAAATGTATCTTTTTTTTATTATGAGAACTGGCAAAATAATATTATGTTATTTCAAAACACTCTAAAAAATTTTTCATTCAAAAAGCTTTTCCCAATCTGCAGAGATTTACCGTTTTGTAATACTAGTCAAAAACCACTTTCGTTTTATGTCGCGTTACGACAGCACATATTTTTGCTTATATCTTGAACAACTTATGGTCTATTAATGTCATTTTTATTTCTGATTATAGTGCTTCTTAATTGCTACGCAAATATACAAAACCCTTTTTGAAAATCCAAGTTTTTCATATTTTTTTAAGGCAATTATTTGTACAAAAGTCACGTTACGAAAGATTGGAAATTCCCATATATATTTTGTGTGGTCGGAGATGATTCCTTTTATGCGTTACAAACTTCTGGGCCTAATTGTAAAGCACTTTTCAAGTGTACAAAAATAGGAGAAGTTAACTTCGGCTTGGCCGAAGTTTTTTATACCCTGTCAGCCTCCATTGAAAACAAAAAAGTTTTTCTCATTAACTTGTAGTTTTTACAGGCTCGAGGTCTTGCTATGTTATTGACATAGCTTTAAACAGAAGCACACAACACAACAAAGGAGGCTTCTCATTAGAAATTCTTTTTCGACCGATCACTCGTACTACAGCTATATGCTATAGTCATCCGATTTTGACAAAACTTTGAAGAATTGGTTAAAAGTATACAAAATAAAAATGTGCGATTGATGAAGGACGTTTCCATTGAAAACAAAAATGTTTTTCTCACTTGATCGACTTTTTCGACCGATCGTTCCAATGGCAGCTATATGCTATAGTCATCCGATTTTGACAAAATAAATAAATGCCAATTTTAAGAACGTTTCCATTGAAAACAAAAAAGTTTTTTAAGTAGACTACTTTTCAGATTATACTTTTCTATGACAGCTATACTGCAAAATATAGATGTCCGATTTCGCCCAAATTTAGTGAAATCATGGGAAAGCATTGCAAGCTAAGAATTACGAAGTTTGGAGGCGTTTCCATTGAAAACCAAAAAGGTTTTCTCACTAAAGCTAGTTTTTCGACCGATCTTTTCTATGACAGCTATATGCTATAGTCATCCGATCCGGCCCGTTCCCACAAAAGACTTCGTGCAAAGTTTGGTGAAGATAACTTTCAAACTGACGGAAGAGATAGCATAGAAACGGACGGACAGCGGGGCAGACAAACGGACGGACAATGCTAAATCAACTCAGCTCGTTATGCTGATTAAGAATATACTTTATGTGGTCGGAGATGTTTCCTTCTATGCGTTATGAACATCCGGACAATTTTATAAAACCCTCTGCAAGGGTAAAAAAAATGAAAAAAAACTCACTGATTGAACAAACACTTCTTTTGAAAGAAAAACAGAGGTGATATATAGTTTCGGTTTCATTTTCCAAGGTGTTCTATGCTTTTTTTTCTGACTGCCTGTAAAATTGGGACATTTTTTTGGAGCTCTGCTAGTAAGTTTAATGATTTTAGTCCTCTTAACTCTTCCGTTTTGTTATTCCCCACAGTTTGGGCGCTGACGTGGACACCACTGGCCAGAACAAGGTAATCTTTGCGGATGAATGTCGTCGCTATCTGCGTCAGATCTATGCCAATTATCCGAATCTACTCAAACTTCTGCTGCCCGTCCTGAACTTGGGCAGCACAGATGCGCCAAATGACAACTATTCGCCCGTGGATATGTTCTTCATGGAATCCATACCTGTCACTCCACCCCGGGCACGTCCCTTGAATGTAATCAACGACATGATGAAGGGTCATCCCCAGACGGATACTTATGTCAACATCATTGAGAACAACCACGTCCTCAATGTGGTACTAAAATTTATGACGGGCAAGCAGGAGAAGCTGAGTGAGCAGGCCATGGCCGCCTACCAGAATATGCGCGGCGCAAATGCACATGAAAAGCTGTACAACGCTTGGTTAGCGCTGCAAACGTCTGTGGACGTGTTGCTCGATGTGAATATGTCGCGCGAGGTGAAATCGGCCGAGGGCCTTAAGCAGGTGCTGGAGAAGAAGGAGGGCTTAATCCGCAAGCATATGATGGGCAAAAGAGTGAACTATGCCGCCCGAACGGTTATAACACCAGATCCGAATATCAATGTGGATGAGATAGGTATACCGGACATATTTGCTAGGAAGCTGTCCTACCCAGTACCGGTCACCGATTGGAATGTGATTGAGCTGCGCAAGATGGTGATGAATGGCCCGGATGTACATCCCGGTGCAAACTATATACAGGATAGCAACGGCTTCACCACCTATATACCTGCAGATAATGCAACCAAGCGTGCCAGTATGGCCAAGCTGTTGCTCTCGAATCCCAAGCTTGGCGTGAAGATTGTGCACCGTCATGTACTGAACGGAGATGTTTTGCTGCTCAACCGGCAGCCCTCGCTGCACAAGCCCTCCATAATGGCCCACAAGGCAAGAATACTGTTGGGTGAGAAGACCTTCCGCCTGCACTACTCCAACTGCAAGGCGTACAATGCAGATTTCGATGGTGACGAGATGAATGCGCACTATCCGCAGAGTGAGGTGGCCCGTGCCGAGGCCTACAACCTGGTGAATGTGGCCAACAATTACTTGGTGCCCAAAGATGGCACACCCCTGGGTGGTCTTATACAAGATCAGGTCATTTCGGGTGTGAAGCTTTCCATTCGTGGGCGATTCTTTAATCGCGAGGACTATCAGCAACTGGTCTTCCAGGGGCTGTCACACCTCCAGACGGACGTGAAGCTTTTGCCTCCGGCCATACTAAAGCCAGCCAGATTGTGGTCTGGCAAGCAGGTCTTGTCCACAATTATCATCAATTTGATACCCGACGGCTATGAGCGCATCCATCTGGATTCCTTTGCCAAAATCGGGGGCAAGAACTGGAATGTGTCGCGTCCGCGTACCCCCCTGTGTGGTTCAACTCCTCTGGAGCAGGAACTAAGCGAGAGTCAGGTGCAGATAAGAAACGGTGAACTGCTGGTGGGAGTACTCGATAAGCAGCAATATGGAGCCACCACTTTTGGTCTCATCCACTGCATGTATGAGCTCTATGGTGGTGATGTGTCCACCCGCCTACTCACTGCCTTTACCAAGGTATTTACTTTCTTCCTGCAACTGGAGGGCTTCACTTTGGGCGTTAAGGATATTCTCGTTAGTGGCGAGGCGGATGGCAAGAGAAGAAAAATCATCCGCGAGTGTCGAGATGTGGGCAACAGTGCAGTGGCTGCTGCTCTGGATTTGGAGGAAGTGCCACCGCATGATGAGTTGGCCGAGCAAATGGAGCAGGCCTATGTAAAAGATTCCAAGTTCAGGGTGCTCCTGGATAGGAGATACAAATCGTTGCTGGATGGCTATACCAACGATATAAATAAGTAAGTAAGAAGAGCTCCCTAAGCCGGTTAAATGGAGTAATTTTCTGAAATTTCCAGAACCTGCCTGCCGGGTGGCCTCATCACCAAGTTTCCCTCCAACAATCTGCAATTGATGGTCCTTTCGGGTGCCAAGGGTTCCATGGTAAACACCATGCAAATCTCGTGCCTGCTGGGACAAATTGAATTGGAGGGCAAGCGTCCTCCCTTGATGATATCTGGCAAATCTCTGCCCAGTTTCACCTCGTTCGAAACTTCTCCCAAGTCGGGAGGCTTTATAGATGGACGTTTCATGACGGGCATACAACCGCAGGATTTTTTCTTTCACTGCATGGCTGGTCGCGAGGTGGGTTCTGGTTAGCAGCAACCAACAACGACATTAATCCAATTGTATTCCTAATAGGGTCTCATTGATACCGCTGTGAAAACCTCCCGTTCGGGCTACCTCCAGCGTTGTCTTATCAAGCATTTGGAGGGCTTGAGTGTCCACTACGATCTGACGGTACGTGACAGTGACAATAGTGTGGTGCAGTTCCTGTATGGTGAAGATGGGCTGGATATTCTCAAGTCCAAGTTCTTCAATAGCGAGTTCTGTGCCGATTTTCTTACCCAGAATGCCAAGGCCATTTTACGTCCCAGTCAGCTGGAACTGATGAAGGATGAAGAGGGTCTGGCCCAGGTGCTGCGCCATGAGAAGCACATACGCAGCTGGCGCAAGAAAAAGCCCCATAAATTGAGAGCTGCCTTTACACATTTCTCTGAGGAACTCAAGAAGGAAGTGGAGGTTAAGCGACCCAATGAAGTAAATGCCAAAACAGGCAGACGGCGCTTCGACGAGGGCTTACTCAAACTGTGGAAGAAGGCCGATATTGCAGATAAGGCTTTATATCGCAAGAAATATGCTCGGTGTCCGGATCCCGCGACATCTGTCTATAAGCAGGATCTGTACTATGGATCAGTGTCGGAGCGTACACGCAAGTTAATCGAGGACTATGCCCAACGCAAGCCACAACAGAAGCACACCATAGCAGACATAATGCACATGAAGAGCATCAAGGCATTAGCTACACCGGGTGAGCCAGTTGGTTTACTGGCTGCTCAGTCAATAGGCGAACCCTCCACTCAGATGACCCTCAACACTTTCCATTTTGCGGGTCGTGGTGAGATGAACGTGACCCTGGGTATACCACGTCTAAGGGAGATTCTTATGCTGGCCTCGTCGAATATTAAGACACCTTCCATGGATATACCCATAAAGGAGGGACAACAGCATCAGGCGGAGAAGCTGCGCATCGGCTTGAATTGTGTTACGCTGGCTAATCTGCTGGAGTGTAGGTATCCAATGCTTAAATATAATCTCCCTCTCTTATACTTTGCTTCTCGCTGCAGCTGTCCATATCAGCACCAGCCTTACACTGGAACCAGAGCGCTCCTATGTCTACGATCTGCGCTTTCAATTTCTGCCCCGAGAGGTCTACAAAGAAGATTATGGTGTGAGACCCAAGCGCATAATCAAGCACATGCACCAGACTTACTTCAAGCAGCTAATTCGGGCCATACTCAAAGTGTCCAGCGCCAAGAAGACTTCCAAAATGTAAGGTTGCATATAAAAATTGAAAGAGAGTACTCCGTTCCATTAAAGATGATTTCCATTTGCAGCATTGAGATCGATGACAAAAGGGAAGGAGGCAACAAGCAGGACGATGAAGACGAATTGGATAATGCAGATGATTTTGGCGCTCAAAAGGTTCGGGACAATGATGAAGATTCTTCTGATGAAGGGGTAAGTTGAGCGAACTAAAAGTGAAACATTGCTGCAATTGTAATCTTCCTTTAACTAGGGTGACGATGATGCCACTGGTATTAAGTTGAAGCAACGCAAAACCGATGAGAAGGACTATGATGATCCCGATGATGTCGAAGAACTACACGACGCCAATGGTGGGTAGAGCACTTCTATAGTCGCATTCAATTTACCATTTTCTTGCCCTTTCCTGCAGACGATGATGAAGAACAGGACCCTGATGACGAAGCCCTTGAACAAGATCATAATGAGAATGCTGAAGTCGATGACAAATCTGTGGAAAAGCTGCTGAGCAATCAAATGGTTCAGGACTACACCTATGACAAGGAGCATCATTTGTGGTGCCGGGTAAAACTCAGCTTGAGTGTAAGCTATCAGAAACCCGATCTGACCTCCATCATACGCGAACTGGCGGCCAAAAGTGTGGTCCATCAGGTGCAGCATATTAAACGTGCCATCATTTACAAAGGCAACGATGATGAACAGCTTCTCAAGACGGATGGCATCAACATAGGTGAAATGTTCCAGCACAACAAGATTTTCAGAGCAAAAAATAAATTAGTAAACGCCATTGCAGGCACGTTGCTTAAACAGGTTGACTTAGTTTAGTGGTAAGATTTCGATTGGGGGGTTGGACCCCCTCCCCCAACTATTCATCCTTTAATATTATAATTGTAGTCATTATTTTTGTTAAAGTGATAAGATCCTCCTTGTCGTGATATATATTTATGAAAATAATGGAAACGATTCTATTTTTATTATTTTTAATTTTTTTTCATTATTTTTGATTATTTCTAATCGTAATCTTAAATAATCATAAATTTTTCACCAGCAAACTATATAATCACTACGACTATTTTCCAAAAATAGTTTAATTGATAAGTAGCTTAACAGGTATGCTATTAATGCATTGTTCGAGTTTATTCTATCAAGACAAATGCGAGACCAAATAATGGCAAAGTTTGATTGCTTTTTGGAGTAATTTTAGTTGTGAGGCTATACAGCATTATAGTAAGTTATCGTTTTATGTAAGTCTGTAAATACTTGTACACTGACACCCTAAAAATTGTCTCAAAACCTACATATGGTAGTGTGTGCGCAACCATAAAATTTCAAGGTCAAAGGTCACAAAAATGGGTTTTGCGCTTTTTTGGTAAATATCTCATTTCCGATGGGTTTTTTGCTATTTGTATTTATTATAAATATTGTAGAATACAAAATTCTCTACAAATTTTGTTTAATGAAATTTTTCATACGGTGGACCGTTTTCGAGATAGAGGGTGGAGAGCGCGCGGTCACAGGATCACTTCAGGCCCACCATTGCCTGCGGTCGAAAACGCGCCATATATAGTTGATGAACTATAGATAAATCAATGATTATAAATATTTGTCAGTTTTTATTAACTATTATATTATATTTTATAATTTTCTTCATGCATTAAATCTATATCTATTCAATAATACTGATAACCGTTTCCTAAAATTAAAAAATAATTAAGGGAAAAACTTAAATCATAATACAATTATATTCCCATTTACACTAATGACATATTAAAAGAAAATAATTAAGTGCATCTTCTTTAAAGTCTGTAAATTTAAAAATCCTTCTACTATACCTGGGAATTATACTGGTCCCTATTATACACTACGGACCTTGTTCAATTGTAATATATAGTTACGACCGTCTTCTCTTTATTTCAGTTTTAATCGTATCTTGGTAACTACGGACGTACAATTTAAAGAAATATGGCTGATTTGTGTTTTTTATGTATTAAGTCAGATTCGGGAGGTGAATCGCTTATTGAAGTAGTGCGCGGTATGAAATCTCTCTAAGAAAGTTGGGAAAGGAAATGTCAAAACGGAAATATACTCGTCTAAAAGTTTTGATAAATATCCTCATTCCAAACACATATTTTATTTCTGCACGCATTAAGTGGCTGTTACACAACTTCTGCGCTTTTTCAAAAGGGAAAAAAATCATTTTTAAAAGTTTTTGAGAAACTGACAAATTTGGATGTACTAGCTGCAGCATTTGAGGAAGAAAATTGTTTGGACCAGAGATTATTAGAGAGTGGAATTCAAACCTTATTGGCTTTCTATATTGCTCCGAAATCTGTGAAAAGTCTCGATCATCTTCGTTATATGCATTACGTCAAGTCTAAAAACTTAATAAGCCTGTGCAGCTTTCAAATATTCCACCAACAAGTGAAGCTGCTCATCAACATTTTAAACGTGTATATTATCAAGTTCAAACTTGGAAAGGACATGATTTGGAACCCCAGGTATTTTCTGGAGCCTATCATGACAATTTTACCACCTGCTCCAGAAGATTTGCTAAATACAATTTTACCACCTGCTAGAGTGGTTGTGGTTCGCGATGCGGATGCAGGAAAGCGGGCTTGCAATGCTCTTTAGCTTGTGGCCAATGTAATGGGCAAGCTTGTCTCAATGCTCTACCTTATCAAAGCGACATTACCGATGATGGAACCTTTGACCCCGAAATCATAGAAGAACTTGAGACAAATGTCGTTGAAGACGATAATGAAGACCAGTTTGAAATTTACCAGCAGCCGGAAGACGACGATGAAGAGGAAGAAGATGATTAAAATTATAAATTGTAGTTTTTGTACCCTTTATTCCATTTTTTTACTTTTTAATAAAAATAAATGTATTGAATGATATTTTTTTAATAAAAAGATTAATTCATAATTTATTTGTTTTTTTTCATCATGTAAGAAGTTATTAATATTAATTAGGTTAAAATTCAAATATAATTCCTATATTTTCATTAACAATTCTGCAATTACATGGGCAGGTAAGTGTTTTTCAATAAATTAATACTGAATAAAAATTGGATAGGTTAGGAAAAATATGATAAAATATAATATAATAGTTAATAAAAACTTACAAATATTTATAATCATTGATTTATCTATAGTTCATCAACTATATATGGCGCGTTTTCGACCGGAGGCAATGGTGGGCCTGAAGTGATCCTGTGACCGCGCGCTCTCCACCCTCTATTTCGAACACGGTTCACCGTATGAAAAATTTCATTAAACAAAATTTGTAGAGAATTTTGTATTCTACAATATTTATAATAAATACAAATAGCAAAAACCCATAGGAAATGAGATATTTACCAAAAAAGCGCAAAAAACCGATTTTTGTGACCTTTGACCTTGAAATTTAATAGTTGCGCACACACTACCATATGTAGGTTTTGAGACAACTTTAAGGGTGTCAGTATACAAGTATTTATAGACTTACAGCTGGGTATCTCGAATTCCGAGATTCTTACTTAATTTAAGCTTAAATGGCTGGACTAATACTCTTTCCAACATTTCGGCCGGTATCTCACGAATAAATGTTGTCTTCCAATGCGTCAATTGAAGCGGGCTTGTCTGTATAGACATGAGCTTTAACATAGCCCAACAAAAAATAGTCTAAAGGCGTTAAATCACACGATCTAGGCGGCCAATTGACCGGTCCCGAACGTGAAATAAAATGTTCACCGAACTCGCCTCCCAATAAGTCCATTGTTGCGCGTGTTGTGTGGCATGTGGCACCGTCTTGTTGAAACCACATGTCATGCAAGTCAAGCTTTTGCATTTTGGGCAAAAAAAGTTGGATATCATCTCACGGTAGCGCTCACCATTCACAGTTACGTTACGATTCGCAACATCTTTGAAGAAGTACGGTCCAATAATGCCACCAGCCCATAAGCCGCACCAAACTGTGACTTTTTCTGGATGCATTGGTAGCTCTTGCAATGCTTCTGGCTGATATTCACTCCAAAATCGACAATTCTGCTTATTTACGTACCCATTGAGCCAAAAATGAGCTTCGCCGCTGAACACAATTTTTCGGTAAAAAAAGTGGATCTTCGGCCAACTTTCCAAGAGCCCATTCACCAAAAATTCTTCGCTGTCGCTCGGCTTCAATTCTTGCACCAGCTGTATTTTGGAAGGCTTCACACCTAAATCCTTCCGCAAAATTTTCCACGTTGTTGAGTAACCGAGACCCAATTGATGCGAACGGCGAAGAATCGTAATTGATGGTCATCATTAACACTGGCCGATACAGCTGCGATATTTTCTTCAGTTCGCACTCTACGTAAGCGTGTTGGTGGTTTAATGTCCAACAATGTAAATTTGGTGCGAAATTTAGTCACAATAGCCCGAATAGCCGCTTCAGTGGGTCGATTAAACTGACCATAAAATGGAAGAAGCGCGCGATGAACTTTCTTAACAGAGCACGCATTTTGATAATAAAATTCAATAATTTGCAAGCGTTGATCGTTTGTAAGACGATTCATGGTTAAATTATAGACCAAACTGAAGATGTTTGACAGTGAAACAAAACACGAAACGTGCGTGAGCTGTTTAAACTAGTGTTGCCAAAAATATAATAGCTAAAAAATCACCCTTTATTTTGTATTTTGCACCATGTCTCTACCATGGGTTATACACAGGGTTAACAGAACTGTAGTCTCGCTTCAATGCCTCCTATGCAGTTAACGGTGAATGAGAAAGTGCCAGCCATGAATAGCTATTTTTTTGATAATGTGGTTCCCAAGAGAATGCCATTTTTCATACTTCCTTTTACGGGGAAAAGTCACTACATAACTATTTTAGTATGATAGATGTTAAAAAATCTGTATGAAATTGTCACTACTTTCAATTTTCTTACGCTTAGAAGGCAAAAAGTCACCATAACATGAAACTGTCCCTTCTCTGAGTTGTGCTTTTGGCACCTATTAAAGGTTAGAAGAAATGCCGAATGCAGAGACAAACGATGCAAGCCAAGTAAGAGAATGTAAAATAAAGTGGAACGAGAGAATAAGTCGAAAATTAGTGTCATTCATTATCTGCTGCCGTCAACAGCGATTGCACTTGCTTGTCTTAAATATAAATATAGATCAAAGTTATATAAACAAACTAACGCAGCCAATAGCCAATAGAGAATACAGAAATGTCAACTTTTATGAAGCGGAAACTGTGGCAAGGACAGTGTGCACCAGCGAAAGTAACATTATAATTCAATAATTTATTCAACTTGATTAAATAAATACCAACAGTATTTGATTGATAAACAAATTTCTATGAATATGGTTTTGTTTCAATATCTCATAAAAAAAATCACGTGTCTAGCATGCAGTGTACATCTAGAGCCGTTCCTTGAGAAAGAGAAATTCTTTGGTGATAAAGAAGTATGAAAGATGTGCCTTTTTTATGTTGTCAAGTTCGGCTGGGTAGTAAAGATGCGGAGCGCCACTTCTTAGGAATGCAATCGGCACGCAGACTGATTTGTAAAGGGGATAATTCATCCTTTGATCTGATAATTGAACTTGACATAATGCCCAATCTTCATTAGATTCCTACAAAATGATCGCAATCCGCCGCTGCAGTTCGAGGCAGCTTGGACACTCACGAACATAGCGTGTGGAATTTGGGGGCTGGACTACCAGGATATTAAAGTGGTATCGAATGTATTGTGGGCTATAGTTTACGATTTGATCCATACAGACCCATTTGTTTTGGGAGAACAATTTTAAAATTATTTGTTTTCATTTAAAAAAAAAAATACTAAATTTTAGAATGTCTTCAGATCTGAGAGCAAGCTAAGCAGATGGTAAGTGCAATGCGATTTTTAAAGACAGGTTAAAAAGATATAAAAATATAAAATAAAATAAGAGCAAAATAGCGGAGCGCTTTAAAACACAATGTGTTGCTCTCGCAACAACGTTTGCCCGACTGACATGTTGCGAAGATTTGCAGTAATCTATTAAAAAAAAAGTAAATGAAAGGGGTGTCGCACGATCAATAAGAGAAATAATATAAAAAATTAAAAATAAGTGCTTTAAAGGGAGGCTTTAAGAAACAGTGTTGCTCTCACAGTTCTGCGATGACTGACTGGCACAGTCCTCATGTTAATAGGTGTGTCATCAAATTCTAGAGGGTAAGTCATTAAACATGCGAGCAGGGATAGCGTGCTTTCAGTCTTGTCACCTTAGCTGCTGTTATGAGAGAAAAAGAGATAGCAAGATACTTGTGGTGTGTTGTCATTTTTCAACGCCTGCTTTGTCAAAACCAACGCAACGCCTGCTATTCCATCAAATAAAATGAAAAACTTGGAAAATATATATATACCATGTGAAAATGGGGAAAATGGGAAAAGGGGGATCATGAAGTTGTGCAAAAGTATGTAACAGGAGTAGGAAGCATCTCCGAACCCATAAAGATATATATATTCTTGATCAGCATCAACAGCGAGTCGATATAGTAATGTCCGTTGCCGTCCGTCTGTCTGTCTGTTCGTATGAACGCACAGATCTCAAAGAAGGCAAGAGATACAGGTTCGACGTGTTTGGGACAAAAACTTCTTATACTTGCAGGCAGATCAAGTTTAATTTAAACTTTGCCACGCCCCTCCGGCACCCGCTATTTAGAAAAAACGTCATATCTCCGACAGTTTTATAGATAGAAGGTTCGAACCTGCTGAACATATTTTGAGATCAAGTTTATTTATCGATCCACCAGAGGAATGGTAAAGATCGGATGAACGGTTGTCGAGTTATAAGGAAAACAAACAATTATGGGGAGCACCAGTCGCAACGGTGACGGGCAGCACTTCACAGATATAGAGAACACTATAGTCGGGTTTGACCGACTATCTTTCTTATTTTTTGATGCATTTACTGAAAGTGTAAATTTCTTCTTCGTTCCTCTAAAGTACAAACTATTGTAGGATGCATAGCTTAAGACATATGATTTTTAAACTCTCTACCTGTAAAATTCTTGTTTTTTACCGGTATTGAAAATTTCAATGGGCACGAAAAATTTGTGGTGTGTCACTATGTTAAATTTAACTATCAGTCAGGTTCCCATTTTCGCATACGCAAAAGATTTGCTGTTAGAAAATGGTTTTTAGTACAAATTTTCTCCCCAAATTGCAAAACTTTTTCGAATGAGAAAATGGGAGCATGGCTGTGTATCTACAATCTACACCATGTCGCATCCCAGAAGTTTTTTAACAGTCACACTGTGTAATCAACAGAAATCACAAAGATGTTTTACATATGGCACAGCAGATTGGCTACTCAGACAGACTGCTTGACGGCCTATCGGCATCATCTCATCAGTGAGCTTGAACCGCTGTAACGTCATCAATCTCTTTATAAAGACCAAGGTATTTATTGCACGGCTGAATTAAACCGACAAAATTTTAAATTTTCCCAACTCAGCAGGCCTTGTAGCTAATATATTTTTAGTAGTCGACTGTGGCAACATGTCATGTCAGTCGGGCATAAATAGTTGAGAGAGTAACACATTGTTTTTTAAAGCGCTCCTCTATTTCGCTCTTATTTTATTTTATTTTATATTTTTATATCTTCATATTTTTTTTAACCTGTCTTTAAAACATCCCATGGATGTAGGCTATATTTGTCAAAGTCCACGCAGCTTCGAACTGCAGCGCCTGATTGCGATCATTTTGCAGGAATCTTATAAAGATTGGCACTATGCCAAGTTCAATTATCAGATCAAAGGATGAATTATCCCCTTTACCCATCAGCATCAGTCTGCGTGCCAATTGGATTCCTACGAACTGGCGCTCCGCGTCTTTACTACCCAGTCGGACTTCATACTTCTTTATCACCAAAGAAATAGTTCCCAAACCTGAAAAGTTCCATTCGCTTTTGTTAAGGCGTGAAAACCAAAAAGAATGCATCCTTGAAAACGTAATTTTAGCATGTGTTTTTGTTGTTGCTTCGGGACTCCCTTTTAATTTCACTTTCTCAAGGAACGGTTCCAGATGTACACAACATGCTAGACACGTGATTTTTTTATGAGATATTGAAACAAAACCATATTCATAGAAATTTGTTTATTAATCAAATACTGTTGGTATTTATTTAATCAAGTTGAATAAATTATTGAATTATAATGCTGCTTTCGCTGGTGCACACTGTCCTTGCCACAGTTTCCGCTTCATAAAAGTTGACAATTTTGTATTCTCTATTGGCTATTGGCTGCGTTAGTTTGTTTATATAACTTTGATCTATATTTATATTTAAGACAAGCAAGTGCAATCGCTGTTGACGGCAGCAGATAATGAATGACACTAATTTTCGACTTATTCTCTCGTTCCACTTTATTTTACATCCTCTTACTTGGCTTGCATCGTTTGTCTCTGCATTCGGCATTTCTTCTAACCTTTAATAGGTGCCAAAAGCACAACTCAGAGAAGGGACAGTTTCATGTTATGGTGACTTTTTCCTTCTAAGCGTAAGAAAATTGAAAGTAGTGACAATTTCATACAGATTTTTTAACATCTATCATACTAAAATAGTTATGTAGTGACTTTTCCCCGCAAAAGGAAGTATGAAAAATGGCATTCTTTGGGAACCACATTATCAAAAATAGCTATTCATGGCTGGCACTTTCATTCACGTTAACTGCATAGGAGGCATTGAAGCGAGACTACAGTTCTGTTAACCCTGGTATAACCATGGTAGAGACATGGTGCAAAATACAAATAAGGGTGATTTTTTAGCTATTATATTTTTGGCAACACTAGTTTAAACAGCTCACGCACGTTTCGTGTTTTGTTTCACTGTCAAACATCTTCAGTTTGGTCTATAATTTAACCATGAATCGTCTTACAAACGATCAACGCTTGCAAATTATTGAATTTTATTATCAAAATGCGTGCTCTGTTAAGAAAGTTCATCGCGCGCTTCTTCCATTTTATGGTCAGTTTAATCGACCCACTGAAGCGGCTATTCGGGCTATTGTGACTAAATTTCGCACCAAATTTACATTGTTGGACATTAAACCACCATCACGCTTACGTAGAGTGCGAACTGAAGAAAAGATCGCAGCTGTATCGGCCAGTGTTAATGATGACCATCAATTACGATTCTTCGCCGTTCGCAAATGGGGCTCGGTTACTCAACAACGTGGAAAATTTTGCGGAAGGATTTAGGTGTGAAGCCTTCCAAAATACAGCTGGTGCAAGAATTGATGCCGAGCGACAGCGAAGAATTTTTGGTGAATGGGCTCTTGGAAAGTTGGCCGAAGATCCACTTTTTTAACGAAAAATTGTGTTCAGCGGCGAAGCTCATTTTTGGCTCAATGGTTACGTAAATAAGCAGAATTGTCGATTTTGGAGTGAATATCAGCCAGAAGCATTGCACGAGCTACCAATGCATCCAGAAAAAGTCACAGTTTGGTGCGGCTTATGGGCTGGTGGCATTATTGGACCGTACTTCTTCAAAGATGTTGCGAATCGTAACGTAACTGTGAATGGTGAGCGCTACCGTGAGATGATATCCAACTTTTTTTGCCCAAAATGCAAAAGCTTGACTTGCATGACATGTGGTTTCAACAAGACGGTGCCACATGCCACACAACACGCGCAACAATGGACTTATTGGGAGGCGAGTTCGGTGAACATTTTATTTCACGTTCGGGACCGGTCAATTGGCCGCCTAGATCGTGTGATTTAACGCCTTTAGACTATTTTTTGTTGGGCTATGTTAAAGCTCATGTCTATACAGACTTCAATAAGCGATTCACCTCCCGAATCTGACTTATTACATAGAAAACACAAATCAGCCATATTTCTTTAAATTGTACGTCCGTAGTTACCAAGATACGATTAAAACTGAAATAAAGAGAAGACGGTCGTAACTATATATTACAATTGAACAAGGTCCGTAGTGTATAATAGGGACCAGTATAATTCCCAGGTATAGTAGAAGGATTTTTAAATTTACAGACTTTAAAGAAGATGCACTAAATTATTTTCTGTTTAATATATCATTAGTGTAAATGGGAATATAATTGTATTATGATTTAAGTTTTTCCTTTAATTATTTTTTAATTTTAGGAAACGGTTGAATCAATATTATTAAAAAAAAATAAAACGCAAATATTATAATCATTGATTTATCTATAGTTCATCAACTATATATTGGCGCGTTTTCGAGCAGGCAATGGTGGGCCTGAGTGATCCTGTGACCGCGCGCTCTTCACCCCCTATCTCGTCCTTTACGAAAATCACTAGAGATTTCCATCAGAGAACGGCTTCGGGTGATTGCAAAACGTTCATAAATAACACTGTTCTACAGTAAAAGTATCCCGAGGATCTTTTACTAATTCCAGTAGACTAACCCATGCTGAATACAATTTGGAAGGTCAAAGTCATAACTTAGTTTCCGTTTCCAAGATATTGGCGAAAAACCATTTTACCGACTTCGGAAATTTTTGTAGGCCACACCAATCATTAATTTGTGAATTTATGAAGACTCTAGGATAGTCAACATATCAATGCAACTGAGAAAAATCAAACACGCGGTATAAGCAATGCCAATGGTGGCGAAATTGGCCTTCAAAGTCAAATTTTAGTTGATTATAGCAATTTTGTCAAACTAAACCACCTGCTACAAGCCATTGGTTTTGTCGGATTAACATGCATATGTTTATATAAACTAATTATGGAATTTTTTCGAATTTTTGTTAGGATCACTCGCAAAGTTACTGCGTAGTAAACCCGAAAATCAAGATAAAAATTAATGGGAGGACAACTAGACTAGATAGAGAATTTTTATAAAAGTTATAAAAAGGCCACTTGATATAACATTGGCGTAATAGTGAATTTTTGAAATGTACAATAACAACATTCATGGAATGCTACGTTAACATTTGCGGATAGTATAAGTATGACGGTACTATTTGATCTTCTTCCTTATTGGCCCGACAATCAATCTCTTGGCTTGTGCGCTTCTAATTTTCGCACAAGAGAAAGGGACGTACAGTTTAACCCCGAACTCGAACGGCAGTTTGAGAAGCTTTTGCATGGCTAATTACTACAAAGCCGGCGCCAAAAGCAGAGAGGGGCGACCGGGTGTAAAATTTACTGAAGAAAAAACTTTTCATTAGATGTTCCAAGGCGGGATCGAACCCACGACCTCTTCCACAGCGGTCGCGCACACTAGCTGCTGAGCCACCCGGCAAAACTACGTTAACGGTCTCGGCCGCTGCTATTATTGCCCCGGCAGTCGTTGCTGTTTTGTGCCACCAATTATTCACCAAGCTTCTTCGGCGCTTTGCAGGACTGGGATGATAAGCGACTTGAATAGCGCAATTTTGGATTTGAACTCTCTACTGAGTTTGCTCTAGAACTCCTTACTCGGTTTGCAAGAGTAATTCTTCTTCAGATAACATCAGTCTGTTATTGGCGCTGGTTTTCATTGTTCCTAGTTAAACCAAATCATTTACAATCTAAAAGTTGTACTCTCCAATTGAAACAGACTGTCTATTCGCGTGAACACTAGGTACTTCGTCTTGTCCTCGATTACCGCTTCTTAGTCTCTGAAAACGCCCCGCAGGTGAATATTCTTAGATCGTGCGTGTGTCGTCTTCAGTGGGGGTCCGTATCCGAGGCAGTGCTGATGTAGTTTTTATTGGTGGAGTATTTTTGACAGTGACAAGTACCAAGCCCGATGCACCAACCCTATTAGACCGTTAAGAAGAGTTAAGGTGAATTCTGCATAATAAAGGTTTACTTGAAAAATATGTTTCATATTGATATACCGTAAATTTATTAAACCTTTTGGTATTGTTAGTGATTTTATCGCAGATTTTTCGCTACTTATTATGTTCTGCTCCTGTACATTCTCGATAAACGTTCCAGCAATAGTCCGCCAACATTGAACAATGCGAATTACTGCCAACGTTAACGTAGCATTCCATTAATGTTGATTTAGGGGTCAGCTGTTTTTGAAAACAACCAATCCAAATGTCCAGAAGTGTCGGAGATTTAATTTTTCGGAGTTAGCTTCGGAGTTGCTGGAAGAGAATGACAAAAAACAGCTATTGCGTTGTTGCTGCCATGACAGAGTTGCAGACTTCAATAAAAAAAGTTAAATTTAATGTTGGATTACACTTTTGTCTGTTAATTCTAAATATTAAATAAAATTGTGTTTTTGGTATAGAGTTTCGAACAACAACGCCGTGACATGCGTTTTAGTACTTTTGTTGTTCGAAACTTAATAAAAATAGTTTTATTTAAAACAACTAAAACTCCTGTTTGTGTACACAAACATTTTTGGTCTATTGCTCCAGAAGTGGCGGCCGTTGATTGCCCACTTACAAAGGGGAATGGCTGTCTTTTTGGTGTTTTTGCGCGCAAGCTGCCTTTGGAATTCCCAAACAGTTTTGCCGTCGCGGGCATGGAGAGACTGCTGTTTGGACAGACATTTCAGGCTCAAGATCGCTGATGAGTGAGGTTTTGGTCCCTCATGAAACGTCGTCCGATCAACCTGAAGCCTCCTTTGTTGGTTTGTGTGCCTCTGTTTAAAGTTATGCCAATAGCATAGCAAGACCTCAAGCCAGTAAAAGATGCAAGTTAACAGTATAAAGGTCATTAAAACAGTCATAATAGTAACAAATATAACTTTTTAGAGAGGACGTACCCCACGCTGTTTCTGCGCTATCCAAGATGAGAGAATCGAAGTCTGATCCAGTTCGCATACGCAGCGTTTTCAGAACCATTATTAAAAAAAGGTTTCGAGCAGGGATGATCATGCCATCATAATTGGGGTAGCAACAAATCAGAAGGGGCGAATGTTATGTCAATAAGGTTCGCACGATGGACTTTCTCACAGTGACTTCTATATTTGAGTAACATCCGCGTTGAAATATAAAAGTAGAATGTTTCCAATAGCCATAAAATACAGTTTGTAAGAATTCCGATGTTTTAGTTTGCTGATATCTGAAATGGTACTTCAAACTTGATAAGACAAAATATTAAACTGAGAAAAGCTATTATCAAAATGATACCAAAACTTTGACAGTCAAAATATCAAAATTATAATTGTTAGTATCAAATTCATACTAAAAAATTATTACAAAATAATGTCAGCCTGATACTAGTTAATATCAATTTGATATTTTTGAAAAATCATTTTAATACTTTCGAAAATATCAACCTGATACTTGGAGTATTAAAGAGAATTTGATACTCAAAAGTTTCAAATTGATGACTAAATAGTGTCATTTTGATGACTACTTTTTTTGAGTGTAGCTTTAGTTCAGGGGCCGGCAGCTTCCTATCTGGTGTATATAGGAAAAGTCTGGATGCAGCGCCGCCCCACACACGCATTGTGTAAAAACATCGTTTTGCTTCGGCGCGCTGGTACGCTGCGTGTCGGCTTTGTTTAGCTTGTCGTTGCTCGCGTGTCAGTGGCCGCGCGCTTTACTGAAAAATTTAAGAAGTATTTTTTATAAAAAAGGAGGTAACCATACAGATACGCATGGGCATCCCCGTCATTATAAAAAAAATTCTTTTAATTACAAAGTAACGTGTTGTAAACATAATAATTTTATTTTGCCTGCCTCTGCTTTAGTTAGAGAAACTCAATGTAAACGTATCAAAACTTTTTTTTTTGTTTTCTATGCCTCTGCATAATTTTACTAAGTTTGGTGAAAATCGGACAGTTTATAGTATAGCCCCCGTACAACTGATAGGTCTGAAAAAATGTTTTTAGTGAGAAAGACTTTTTTGTTTTAATTCTCTAATTTGGTATTTCTTTGTTTTATATGCTTTCACATAATTTTACAAAGTTTTGTCAAAATCGGGTGACTAAAGCTTATAGTCTGAAAATAGGTCAAAGTAAAAAAAACTTTTTTTTCCTTTTTTTTTCAATGTTACAGTTAATTAATTTGGACATCAATATAGATATATGCTTTTAAACAGATTTTGCTAAATTTGGCCGAAATCGTTAAATCAAAACGAGCACTTACAAGGGTATTTAAACTTCGGCACAGCAGAAGTTAGCTTAGTCTTCTCGTTAGAGCTCATATAAAAAGCTTGGGTGGGAATCTAGTTGTCCTACCATAAATTTTAATATTGATTTTCGGGTTTAATACGCAGTTACTTTGCGAATGATCCTGACAAAGTTGCAAAACAATTTCCATAATTAGTTTATGTGTCAATCTATATGATCAGATGGTTTCTATAAATATCTCACAAAATTTTTAATCAAACATAGGCAATCGAACCTTGTTGGCGCTCAGAGTATGTTCAATGAACATTGTTCATTTTCGCTTTCATACCAATCAATGCGGGTGTCTGTTCGTTCTGCCCTACAACGATCGATTAGAATGAGAATGAACGCGTATGATTTTTTGGCATACGCTAAAATAGCGCTGCGGAGACAACTGGGAGAGGGAGAGAGAGGAACAGAAAAATGTGTTTGTATTGGTGAAGAAGAAATATGATTTACGTGCGAGCATTTTCAATCAGCCGACACTCGCTCAATTGCATGTCGCTTTTGCTGGTGTGATTTTGAAGGTTTTGAACGGAGAGTTTTGTTAAATGATTGAATGTGAACATTACATAATGCAACATTTTGAAAGTTTTTAAAGGTCTAAAAAAAATTAAATTACCCAAAAACTGTAAGTTTTTTTTTTTGTTGTTGCTTCGCTTGTAGTATTCCGGTTCAAAGTTGGCCAAAAATTTTAAAAATAAGCTCATGGGTTCAAAAATTTATTTGGAACCGATTCCTTGAAAGTAAATATGAAAACGGGGTTTTGAAAAGAACTGCTGTGGTTATGGTGGGAACTGGGATATTTGGGATAATTCAATAAATAACGGAGTTATGGGGTTTCAAAGTCGAAACTTTGAGTATCGACCTTTTTTACCACTTTCATTGGTCCTAACTCTGTTATCTATTGACCTATCGCAAATATCCTAGTTCAGACCAGAATAGTGAGTAACACTTAAACAAGAAGACTAAGATACCCAGCAAACAATTGAGCAAGCGTTATGAAACCCAAGCTTAATTATTGTATAAACAGGGCTATTGCAAGCGTTTTGAAGCCAGCTTAAGATAAGCTTGCATGGATAAGACTTTTGCAAGCGACACTTACAAAATGTTTGGTATTGTAAGCGTTTTGTGAATGTCGATTAAATTTAGCTTGGCAAAGCAATCGTTTTCAAAATGTTGACGATGACCAACACAATTTACCGTTAACGTGCAGCGGAGGCAAGCAATAAAAATTACAGTTAACTTTTCATGCAGGCAAGCAATAAAATTGCGTCGCTCATTCTAGTTGTAATTGCTGAAGAGGAAGTACGAAAAATTTCTTTAAGAATAAAAAGTTAAAACTTTGGTAAAAGTCAGCAGCAAAAATATCAAGAAGTGTTGTGCGCAACGCCAACGAAACGATATCGCAGAATAACTCTACCATTTTACCAAGCAAACCACTTAAAAGCGTTCACGATTTTCTTCGGTTCGAGAAAACTGTTCAGAAAGATATCGATAAATTTTCCTTGTTGGTAAGAATTAAAATTTACCATTATCGCTACGAAATATTAATATATGGATGTCGTTTTTATTTCTATTTTTAGAAAGCCGATCTTAAACGATTGTCTATATCATGTCTATGTCTCAAGAAAATTTATTACAATGTCATGGCAAAAACTAATGGATGACGAAGTCGCAGAAAGCTTTTCGTGGAGAGATTATGCGTACAAGAAAAACATTCGATCCTTTAGAGTCGCCACTGCCATTCGTCGTAAGTAACAACACCTTTAATCAATTGGAAGTCAGCTTTTTACATTCATATTTAAATTTTATTGCAGAAACTTTCACTATTGAAAATGGAGGCAAAGAAGAAGACTTCATATTTGCCGTTCATACAAAAGGGTGCATACCCCTTTAAATAAATGCACAAAAAAATCGTGGCACACTTTAAGCGCACTCTGAGAAGAATTTCTCAGTAATTATAGATAGTGGCCACAAAAAACAGAGATACATTGAACAACCTTCAACGCCACTGCATATACCTTCAGCTACCCTAAACAACTGAGCTTAAAGACTAGTAGAAATTTTGTGTTATTTATGCACTTGGAATTCTCAACTCCTTATTCGCCGGTCTGGGTTATTTAAGCAGGATTTCCAAATGGCTTGTTGGTGAGACAGCAATTGGAAGTGTACTGACGAAGGCTTTGCCATGGCGGCAGCCGAAACGGCCGTCTACACAACCACCGCTACAGTTCATGTTAAAATGTATTCTCTGTTGAATTTTCTGGTTGATTATTTGACCTTGAGCCTGCTAACATTCGCTTTGACTAAAATCAAAACGGGTCGTTAAACCCATATTAAGTTTTAAAGTTTTCACAAGCGTTTTTGATAAAATAAAAACTATTTTTATCAATTTCAAACATGGATTTTATGCATTTGGGTGTTAGCTTTTACCGAAAAAAGAACTATCAAAACTGGTTAAGTCGTGTCCGAGAAATTTGGGTTAATCGACGTGGTACAAAAAGTTTTGCAAAACTTTCCAAGTAAGATTCTCTTCTACAATAAAACTTCATTTTAGGAATATTACGAACATGTTCTTTTCTTTCTCAAGTTCTTGTATTGTTGTTGCATTTTTCATTCTTTGCTATAGTACCTATCCGATATGTTTACAATTTTTGTTTTAAAGACCATCACAGTACGTTTCAGCCAAAAAATTCTGAAGGTAAACAGTACCCTTAATACTAAAGGTACGTTGAATATAATAAAGTAGTGCAAATGTATCGAAAGGATGCACACTATAAATCGGGGATGCATGTTTGGCAGTGCAGACATCAACACAAACTAATGCGCAACGGGACATTGGGTGCCCATCTCTGTCAAAGGGGTACCTAGTTTACTACTTAAATTTCTCTTATATGCAGGCAGATCAAGATCCTAAGTCCCTCGCAATCTATATACATAAAAATCTCGTGTCACATGTTAGTTAATAAAATCCTCCGAAACAGCTGGACCGATTTGCAAGAAAATTTTTTTGTGTATTTGCTAGATGAAGAATAGGTTTTTAAGTACAGTAAACATTCTATATAAGCAACTAATCTGAACCAATTTTTTCAAAAAAGTTTCTTATGTAGAAATAGTTTGCTTATATAGAAACATGGAGCATAAATTTTAAGATACAGCTGTTTTCTCTATCATATGTAAATATTCAGTTTTATTAGTAAAATTAACATAAATGAAGTCTTTTAAGAACTGCCTTTTCTCTTATTCGTCGCAAAAACAATATCTCATTGCTTGTTATGTTATTTTCCTCGGCCCATTATACCGCCACGTTGAAGGAATCTATCACGTTATCAATGCTGACTGCTCTCTTCTTCCATATGATCTTCGATGTTCCCGATGCTCTCTTCACTTGCAATTTCATTTTCTATTTCAAAAAGAACGCTTCTCTCGTTACTACTAGTCGCCCATTCCATTAATTCGTTCTCAGTTAAATCATTTTTGATTACCGAATTGTACAGTCTAACTAGGGAGATATCGTCCTCAACCACAAAATGAATAGCCGGTATATTAAAATCTATATCGTCAATCGATGAAGACAGATGATTAAATGAACTGATGACAACGGATCGTGGGACTTCATTCCAGGCTTCAACTATCTAAAACGCAGCGTCTTTCAAATTGATATTTTTAAGAGCCGAGATCATGCCGTAATGACCGTTTACACATAACGCCGCAAGTGTTGACAGAAGGTGCTTTCGGTACCGCTGCTTAAGCGATTTTATGACATTTTGGTCAAGTGGTTGCAATAATGGTGTATTGTTGGTTGGAAAAAAAATAACCTTAAGGCTTTCATTATCGGGAAAAGTGTTTGCTGTCCCATGGCAGGTGGCATTATCGACCAATAAAATTGCTTTCACTGGTAAGACTTTAGATTCTAAGTGACGAGAATCTTCAGGGATAAACAAATCGTTGTTCCACTCCTTAAAAAGCACAGAGGTTTGCCAAGAATTTTTGGATGATTTGTAATACAGTGGTAAATTTACATTTTTAAAACACCGAGGATTTTTTGATTTTCCAATCATCATCAAATTAAGCTTATGCGTCCCTGTTGCATTTACACAAGGCATAATGGTGACCCTTTCCTTCATGGTTTTCCGTCCAACTGCTGTTTTTTCGAAAACTGTTGCGTTTGATTTCTTGTTCAAAACCTTGTAAACCAGACCGGTTTCGTCACAATAGCAGATCTGTTCCGGTATAAAAACCCATTTTCGGCAATAATTTTTTGAATTCGCTTGTAAATATAGCAGCACTCTCAGCATTGCAGGAAAGTTTTTCAACGGAAAAAGTCAAAATTCTTATGCGGGGACGTTTTTTGAATTTACTAAGCCAGCCATCACTGGCTGAAAACGCTTCGTGTCCATTGAGTGACCTTTTCAACTCTATAGCTTTGACTTTGAGCATCTCGTTTGAAACCATTTCGTTGGCTTCATTCACTTGAATTTTCTTGGATTAACATATGTTTTTGAAGCAAACTGTTCCAAGTTTTCTTTATTATTTTTTTACGCAACAATGAACATTAAAACGAAAAATAAAACCATGGTTGCGTGTACAGAAATTTTGGAATCATAAAAGTCTGCTAATACGGAGGATGCTATAATAGAAAGTTGCTTATGTAGGGGTTGCTTATAAAGAACGCTTACTGTACTTATATTTCATACCGCTAGGTGATTTATGTGATCTGTGACCTTTGATTTGCTGACATTGGAAAACAAGGTGGTTAGAGAGATACGGAAAATGTCAACAAACAAATGAGAGCGAAAAGCTGAGTTTTGGTGTGTAAAAAGTTATCGAGGCTGTTTATCTGTGTTTTTCTGTGTTCTACGATTGTGAAAGGTGTTTAAAATACTAAAAGAACTAAAAACATTAACGGTAAATCGTTTTCCATCAGTAACTACAACAATTTGGTCTATCTGTGTGTGTGTGTTACAGTCAACAATGCCAGAAAGACGTAGGGAAGGGGGGCTATTTCGGCCGTCAAGCGAATGCAGCAACAAACATGCGAAATATTAGAGCTAAAGGAACATACGAGCAAATCCATGAAGAAAACAATAATGCGCGTAAAACCATGTCGCCACAATTGGAATAGAGACAAGCGAGCCGGATAGTTGTTAACACACGCAGAAGAATTGACCGGCAACGTCAACAAGTACATAGAGCAGCGATGCCCAGCCTTATGTTCTTTGGCTAAGTTTTGTTTTTGTAATTGCACCAAAAATAGGAAGTCAATGAGCGATTACATGCAGAGCGCGAGGTATAGAAAACGACACACATGCAAACGATTTCTTCTGTGTGCGTCGCGTAGAACCAAAACCGGTTTTATTATTTTCTTTGATTGGCGCAATCAAACTGACCAACAACAATTTTGTGTGATTTGGTTGTTGCCTTACCCGATGTGCTTTTCTGTGTGAGTAGTGGTAAGTGCTCTGCCCTATGCTTGTTTTGGGCATGCCTGACATGGAGCATTAACATTTGCTTCGTCTCGCATTCCATTATGAGCCAGATATCGAAAATTACACTCATTTGAAAGCCCTGATTGGTGCTATGGACAAAGAATGTCCCAATTGTCATGTCCTCAAATTTAAAAACAAGTAGGAAAGTCGGTTAAGCCCGACTATAACATACTCTGTACCAACGAAGGTATACTCAGACTAAATTTAAATGTTGCAGTAGTAGCTTAAAGCATCGCTGCTACTCCGCTGCAGATGGGATTTTTTTTGCTTTTAACTTGACTATTGTTTATCCAATCCTTACCAATTCTTAGGCGGATCGAAAGAGAATCCCGTTTACTAAATATGTCCAGAAGGTACGAACCAGAGAACTGCAACGAGCCATCACGAATACACTCGCTCACCCGTGCTCAAGGCTTGTTGAACTTGTTCAAACGGCATACACAAAACAAAACTCACAAAAAAGTTCGAGTATAGGCGAATCATTGCATTTTTAAACTCGAGTGTGTTCCGTACATACACTCCATTTGACTCAAAGTCTTCGGACGCGAGTCGTAAAGAGTAAAGTTCGTTCGGTACAAATACTCGCGAAATACTCTTAGCTTCGGACGCGAGTAACCGAGATTACTTGTTGCCGAAGTCAAAGATCTGCCGCGTGTGTTTATGGTCAAAGCACACATCATTTCTACGCCAGAAACAACAACTTGTGAGAGCAAAAGAGATAGCATGATAGCCTACATTTTGCATTCCTTTGAGTAAAAAGACGGAACATTTTTGTTTTAGCGATTTTAATATATAACAAAAATTACTTTTAATTATGTAACATTGCATCAAATTCGCACACAACCTTCCACATCAACAATCAAGCATGCACTGAACGTTAGCGGACCCATAAACGATCGACTTGGCAGCCGACGAGACCACCTCATACTTTTTGCATCATGAACACGAGTGTGTAAGAATGTTGCTTGCCTTAAGCTCTCTGTCAACAAGGCGAGTAAGAGAGAGTAAGAGTGAATTTTGATGGGAGTGCGAGTAAGTCAGAGTGCAGACGATCTTGATCATATTTTTAGTCGTGCAAAGCAAACAGCTTACTCGTTCTGACTTAATGTGCTTTCGATCATTTCGAGTGTGTCGAACCAAGGCAGCAAGCCCAAGCAAGACAAGTAAATGCACGAGTGTGATCGAGCATTAGAGGCTTGTTGCAGGTCTCTGGTACGAACCTTCTATCTATAAAACTGCCACCAAGTGTACCGACATGGCGATTTTTCTAAACAGCGGGCGGAAGGGGGAGTACCTGCAGTATAAGGAACTTATGTCCCATACATGTTAAACCTCTATCTGTCACCATCCCGGAGATCTGTTTGTTTATACGGACTGACGGACGGACAGACAGACTTGGCTATATCGACTCGGCTGTTAATGCTGAATATATATCAGTGTCGTAGAAAACATTTCGCAATGGGGGGGATAAATTCTAAAGTTTAGAAATTAGTTTTATTTTTGGTAAAAAAAATGGTATGTATTGTTATCTCATTTATTTCATTATTTCTTTTAAATAAGAAGGTCAAGTTTCCTTAATTTTATTCTCTGTTGATCTACGATTTTATCCCCGGGAACTCCGATGCTTCCTTCTGGATGTTACATACATTTCCTTCGGTACAGAGTATAACGACCGAAAAATTCACCAAAATATTTTCTAGAATCAATTTATATGGCAGCACATGCTAAATTTGGGTCCGTCGAAGTTTAGATACCCTTGCAGCTTTTGTATAAAATAGAGGTATAAATAAGGGGTTAAAAAACTGTTCATTTTGGCATTTTGCAATGCTGGTTTGCTAGTGCATCAATAGAGAGTTTTCATTTTCGTTAAACCGACAATGTTGTTTATTCACGGCCTCATTAGAAACAAGTAAGGGAGCTGTAGTCGAGCGCCCCGACAAACAAAAAACCCTGTTCCCTTAATTTCGTGTGTTTTCCTTTACATACACACACACTCACATATACACACACTCCAACATACACACAAACGAAGGCGAGCATGCGGCCGCGTGCGATAACTGACAATGCAAGGCCCCCCTCTCTCCCGAAAGCAAAATTGATTCGTAAATAGGTTCGGTGTTTTTTGTCCGATCTTATTGATCTTTTCAGAATAGATAGATATTGGGCCTTACGTGATATATATAAAGTCTCGAGGGTCTAACTTAACAATTGTGGCTCTGACAGTTTTTGCGCTTAAAGGAGGGGGAGGGGGAGGAATTTTCCAAATCTGAAACAAACTCGATTTGAATCTGGTATTCACCTACCCTTATACAAAAATTTGTGGCTCTATCTCTTATAGTCTATGAGATCGACGCGTTCATACTGACCGACGGACGGACGGACAGACGGACATGGTTAAATCGACTCGGCTGTTAATGCTGATCAAGAATATATATATTCGCAAATTCTTCCTTCTACCTGTTACATACTTTTGCACAACTTCATGATCCCCCTTTTCCCATTTTTAATGCGAAGAGGTTATAAAAATGAGTGCCATCTCTCAATTAAGAACACATTTTGATTATTTAACTGAATGATAACTGCTCGTTGTGGTGGCGTGTGCTGTAAACTATTTGTTAGTTGGCAAGTAATCGTCTTTATAAATGAGCGCAGTTTTCAGTGTCCGTGTTGTAGTTCAGTCTTCTGTCTGTTGGAGTGTTTATAAAATGCGGCACTTTCCGCTAAATTTATTATCAACCAATGTATATGTTTATTTCATTTCATTGTTCAATGGAAAATCGAACGGCCGTTAAAATTGCTATTGCGTGGTTAATTCTGGGAGTATCCCAATATCATGACATAAGACGTTCTTTGCATACCATTATAAGACTTTGAAAAGACTTTGCAAATGGCAGCAGAGAGTCTTTAGGAGCTTAATAAACAGTAAGCCGTAAGTCGCTTTGGCAGTAAAACATTCAGGTTTTCTCAAGAATGTGATCGCCGTTGATCGTCCGGAGATTAGCATTTTTAAGCCATTGCAGGTTTTTTAAAATTCTCTCTGTCTCTGTTTGACTTTCTGGTCGTAAGACATAGGAAGAGTATTGTAAGCCAAATTCAACAACGATTCCATATGTAATTTGGAACTCTTTAGCTTTGTGAACAGGAAAAAGTCACAGGGGCCTGGTCGGGGGAATAATGTGGCTACGGCTTTATTAGAGTGTCGTTTTCGGTCAAAGGTTCGCGCCTCTGACGGACTTATCGCTGCGCTTGCCTGCCTTAACGGAGTCTATCGATAGCAGCAAATACCCATCTCTATCAGTGATGACAATGCAGACCTCACAATAGGCCAAGTCTAAACATATCCAGCTTTTTCAAAAATTTTAATATTACTCTTTGCATATATTTGGTGAGTTAAGATAATTGGGGGGTGAAGGGTCTTCAGGCCCTATATCTATGTCTCCCCTCCTAGATCCGCCACTGCGTGAGATGCACAAATCAAGTTGCCATCTCTAACAAGACAAAACAGCTGTTTCACAGCAAATCAACAACAAATCAATTTTACAATAAACTTATAACTGACCAAGCAAACATCATCCTCGCGGTAAAAGACCAAAAAAAGAAAAAAAAAACTTATTCCAAAATGTTGAGCTCTATGGTTAAGGAGCATCATAAGGAGCAGGCCAAGCGTAAACAAGAGCAGGGTAAGTATTTTGTAACTTTTCAAATTTAACAAAAGAATCAATTATTGTTTTGGCATAACTCAGAGGTACGTCGCAAGGAAGCCATTGAAGCCTCTAATGAACTTACCCAAGCTCTGGTTGATCATCTTAATGTGGGCGTGGCTCAGGCGTATTTAAATCAAAAGCGCCTGGATGCCGAAGCGAAGCAGCTGCATGTTGGAGCTACCAATTTTGCAAAACAGACGCATCAGTGGCTGCAACTGATTGACAACTTTAGCAGTGCCCTAAAAGAATTGGGCGACGTAGAGAATTGGGCACGGAGCATTGAAAGTGATATGCATGTGATACAGCAAAGCTTAGAGTTGGCTTACAAGGCCTCAAGAGCGGCTCAGGTTACAGGAGCAGCAGGTGCAGGAGGAGCAGCAGCCTCTGTTTCTACAGCAGGGGAAACTACCACTGTTACGTCCAATCCTAGTGAAACATGAAGAGGCGGTTCCATAGGTCTATTTTCATATGTGTGTAGTGTCTAATTTAATGAAGGATTACCACATCAAATTTTAGTGGCTCTGTTATAACTTGAATTTAATGAGATTTATTATATTGTAAGTAAAAAATAATATTCAAATCACTATTCCTGATACTCTGTATTAGAGGTACACATAGTATATTAGGGGTAGTGTATACCATTTTTTTCGCACGAAAAAAGGCACTTTTTTGTGAATTTTTGTGACGCCACAGTTTAAATCTCTTTATTAAAACCAATAGCACATTAAAGTATGACATTTAAAAAATGTTGTATAAAATTTTCACAAAAAAATATTTAAAAACACGGCAATGTCAGCAATTATTCGGAAGTCTCGGAAAAAAGTTATTGCGGTGCCCCTCATAACTTGGTGCTGGACATCAGAAATAAAAAACAAAAACAAAGCTTATTCGTTAGATAATAGTTTACCACAGGTAACGCTGGGAGGGTTTTTCGAAAATTTTAGGTTTTCACTTTTTTCGAAAATTGGCTATTAAAAAATAATTTGAAAAAAAAAACTCGATAGCGTTACCTCGTAAATTATGTACAGAAATAGTGTTCAAAGATTCAAAAAGATCGGTGCAGTAGTTTTGAAGTTTAAAGGGCCACCGACTTTAAAAACGTTCGTTGAGGGAAAAACGCTTTAAAGCTGTTTATGCTTATTAGGATGCGTTTTTTATGGGCAAAATTTAAATTTAGTAACGGCGCCCCCTAGAAAGGTTCCTTTTGTATTATAGATAATAAAATTTTTTAAATTTTATTTAGCAAGTAAAAAATGGTACTAAAACATGCCCAAGCCAATGAAAAAGCTCGCACAATATTTTCATAGCCTGACAACCACTGTTCATGATTTAAGAAAAAGCGGGATTACACTTGGGTTTGAGGAAATGGATATCAAAAGGTCTCTTCAGCACAATACATGAGTTGCTTTGACCAGCGACACAAGTTAGTCCTCCACGAAGTTCTGCAAATAATTTTTGTCTTAGTTTTTGGTCTTCTTTGAATCCATTTCTTTAATTGTGTGCTCGATTCTCGAATGTACTTTTTAGTGTTATGAAACATGTCTCTAATCAAAGTCTTAAGAGTAAGTTTATTCCTCCATCCCTTATGCTTTGCAAACTTTAGTTTAAGGCAGAGTAACTGTTCGGGCCAGAACCACGGCGCTTTGCCGCCCATGTAAAGTTCTTTACTTTGCCAACCTAAACATATTGTTAATGAAATCAAAGGCCATCTGCCACCAAATTATGTTTGTTTGCATTGCAACTCGCTCTTGTTATACAAGGTGGGCCAAAAGAAGTCACCCTATTGGAAGATACTCTTATTTTTACAAATAGCCGCCAAAATATAAAGAGGTAAATATTATATATATTCTACATCTGTCTAGTCCACAAATGTCAAAACAGATCTGACTTTAGCGGCTATTTGTAAAAATAAGAGCATTTTCCAATAGGGTGACTTCTTTTGGCCCCGGTGACTTCTTTTGGCCCACCTTGTATTTCTTTCCTCATCTATTCTATATTTAGACATTGCAGCTGCGCAGTCGCTCTCTGTTAAGCTAAGAGCAGGCGAGTCACTTGCACATGAGAACTAAAATAAAGAAGACTTGTTAAATTATTTGCGAGCCGTGTTAATTTCATTGGGGAGGCAAACCAGTCTTTTCACAGTAACCTTTTGAAAGTGCGAAAACATTTTGTTAGAGATCAAAACCAACTACAAAAATATATAAATTTGAAAAACTTTGGAGCCCCGTCGCGTCCACTAAAACATAACTTTTTTATCTTTTCTCGGTACATATACACCCTAAACTAGCGAATAAGGGGGCGCCAGTATGACTACTTTTTCCATACAAAAAAACGCGGCCTAATTCTCATATATTTCATACATGAGGCCGGTCGCTTGAAATGCTGTATATTCGTTAAATCTGCTCCGATTTACTTAAAAATTTTGAGTTCCAAAGGTTGCACTTTCAGAAAAAAATTAAAAAAAAAAGAATTTCTTTTCGTGATATTCGAGCTTAAAGTTTCGACCAAATAAAAATTATTTTCAATGGATTTCAAACATGGATTTGATGCATTTAGGTGTTAGTTTTCACCGAGAAAAAAATTATAAAAATTGGTTTAATAGTTCCTGAGAAATTTGTGTCAAAGATTGTAAAGAAGTGGTAGAAAGTAATATCGTAGGAAAACGTAAGAAAATGAACAAGTTTGATTTTGCAAATTTTTCTTATTTTTAAATAAAAAACCTAAAATTAATTAACTTTTTCGTGTTTTTAAATTTTTTTGGGAAATAACAGTTGACTTGCATATAAAATGGAAAATCAATTTTTTTTGAAACATGTACAAACTGCACAAAAAAATTCTCAAAAAAAAACATATATTCGGGCATGTTTTTACCGCCATAACACATAATTAAAGCCAAAAAAAAATTCAAAAAAAATTTTACTGAAGGTAAGTTTGTGCAAAAGTATGTAACAGGCAGATGATGCATGTCCTACGCTATAAATTATATATATTCCTGATCAGCATCAACAGCCGAGTCGATCTAGACATGTCCGTCTGTCCGATCGTATGAACAAACAGATCTCGGAGATGGTAAGATATAGAGGTTTGACATGTATGGGACATATGCTTCTTATATTTACTTGCAGGCAGATTAAGTTTATTTTCAATTTTTGCCACGCCCCCTCCCGCCCCCGCAAATTGGAAAACCCCCCCACAGTTTAATAGATAGAAGGTTCATTCCTTTTGGACATATTTAGTAATCGGGATTCTTTATCGATCCACCAAAGGAATGGTAAATATCGGATGAACGATAGTCGAGTTATTAGGAAAACAAACAATTATGGGCAGCTTTACTTACTTTTACTGGTCGTAACGGTGATGGGCAGCCCTTTCACAAGTACAGTGTACAAGGTGTGTTCAAAGGAAAAGGTGAATTTTGAATTTTCCCGGGCTATGTACATTCGATTATCGATATTTTGTTTTTGTTATATTCGGACACATATGCTTATCATATGTTTGCATTAGCAGCCAATTTCGACTAGAAGTTTGTTTTGTGGCAACTGTAAAGGTTAGTCACGTTTTTGAGTGCTTTTCGATTTTTTTGCTAAATTTTGAGCAAAAGCAACGTTGCATTAGTATCGCTCAGGAGTTGTTAAATTACGTCAAGGACGATCCGGGCTTGCTCAAACGGTGATTAATCGTGGGTATATGGTTATGACATCAAAACCAAGGCCCAATCATCCCAATGAAAGCACCCAGATGAGCCTATTCCCAAAACTGAAGAGACCAGTGAAAGGAAAGCGTTTTGCCACAATTGATGAGATCAAGTAAGAATCGAAGAACGAGCTGATGGCCATACCGAAAAGCGCATTCCAGAAGTGCTTCGAGGACTAGAAAAGCGTTGGCAAAAGTGTATTATTTTCGAGGGCGATTACTTTGAAGGGGACAAAATGAATGTTTGTCTGTCTGTCCCTTATGCCTGCCTAAACCGTTCATCCGATTGCGATGAACCTTAAGGAAATTGTTGAGTACTTGCCAGGGAAGGTATCTAAGTTAAAACAATAAAGAAAGTCGGTCAAGCCCGACTATAACATACTCTGTACCTGTGAAGTGCTGCCCATCACCGCTGCGACCTGTGCTGCCCATAATTGTTTGTTTTCCTTATTACTCGACAACAGTTCATCCGATCTGTACCATTTGACGGATCGATAAATAATTCTGATTACTAAATATGTCCAGAAGGAACGAACCTATCTATATATCTATCTATAAAACTGTGGAAGATATGACGTTTTTACCAATTTGCGGGGGCGGGAGGGGGCGTGGCAAAAATTGAAAATAAACTTGATCTGCCAGCAAGTATAAGAAGCATATGTCCCATATATGTCAAACCTCTATCTCTTACCATCTCTGAGATCTGTGCGTTCATACGGACAAACAGACGGACATGGCTTGCACCAACTTATTATACTCTGGGTACCTTTGGTACAGAGTATAAAAATGGCAAGAAAATAGTCAAAAAACCGCGAAATTTGCAAAATTATACCGTTTATCCGATTGCAAAGAAACTTTTGGGAATGATAGAACGCTTGCCCGGAAAGGTTTCTTAGTTGAAGAAATTTGTGGAAAATGGACCACAAACCGCGAAAATGGAAAAATGAACAGTTTTGGTAAAACTTTGGGGAATGGTTCGACGCTTGCCCGGGAAGGATACCAAGAAGAAGAAATAGTCGCAAAAACCGCGAAATTTACAAAATGTTTGATTGTGATTAAACTTTGGGAAATGATTGGACGCTTGCCTGCGAAGGTTTCTTAATTGAAGAAGTGGGCTGAAATGGTACAAAAACCGCAAAATTTGAAAAACTTTACCGTTCATCCGAATGCGATGAAAATTTGGCCAATGGTTGGACGCTTGCCCACGAAGAGTTCTAAGGTCCAAAAATCGCGAAATTTTCAAAATTACCTTATGAGTATTTATGAAAGCGCTTAATGCTAATGCTTATATTAAAATGCAGTCGTTGGTAAATGGTAAATTTGCCATTTTATGATTTGAGCCTGGATGATTGATAGAGGACTGTAGACGGTTTAATAGTAGGTATAAGCCAAACGGTCAAAAAAGTCACCAAATTTTGCAAAATATTCATGGACGCTTGCCCGGGAAGGTTCCGAGTTAAAGAAATGAGCGGAAAATGTTCCGAAAACAGCGAAGTTTTAAAAATAATACCGTTCATTCAATTGCGATAAAACTTTGGGGAATGGTTGGACGCTTGCCCACGAAGATTTCTAGAATGAAGAAATGGGTAGGAAATGCTCCACAAGCGAAAAATTTCCAAAGTTAAACAAATCATTGCGAACAAACTTTGAGGAATGGTTGGACGCTTACTGGCAATGGTTTTTAAGTTCCGAAAACCGCGAAATTTGCCAATTTATCTAATGATCACGGTCAAATATGTAGAGGCGAAGATCAAACGGTCAAAAATATCGCGATATATTCTTATTTTTACTTCGCATCTCGAAGGCGAATATTTTCAATTGGATTCCCAGTCATAAATGCTTAAGCAGACAATTGATTTAAAAGTGGTTCATCTACACCTTTCGATTAGAGAATTGGTATTTATGTTAATAATCTGAGTGTTAGACGTTTTACAAGTCTCAGAATTTAGTTAATCTATGAACGGGAAATTTGGTGTATGGATGTGAAATTCGTAGTTTTCCCTATGTAGAACGGTTAATATCGACTTTCAGCCAGTTGTACCTTCCGCACAGAGTATAACAACCGAAAAATTCACAAAAATGGAATATACTAGAATAAATTTATATGGCAGAACAACGTTTGCCGGGTCAGCTAGTTGATGAATAAATAAGTGCTTTTCAAAAAAATTCGAAATTCGATCTAGCCATGTCCGCCTGTCCGTCCGTATGACTGTCTGTCTGTCCGTCTGTCTGTCTGTCCGTATGAACAAACAGATCTCAGAGAAGGTAAGAGATAAAGGTTTGACATGTATGGGACATATGCTTCTTATACTTGCAGGCAGATCAAGTTTATTTTCAATTTTTGCCACACCCCCTCACGCCCCCGCAAATTGATAAAAAACGTCATATCACCTACAGTTTTGTAGATAGAAGGTTCGTTCCTTCTGGACATATTTAGTAATCAGGATTATTTATAGATCCGCCAGTATGGTAAAGATCGGATGAACCGGTCGCAACTGTGATGGGCAACACTTCACAGTAACAGTTAGCTTTTCCCCATGCAAAAAAAGCCAAATATTGGCTATTAACGCATAACGCAGTCCTAGTGTAAATGTTGTATTATAGTCGGGCTTGACCGACTTTCTTAATTGTTTTATTTTATATATTTCCGTAGTGAAACCTTTTAATGAATTTTTGATTTTGCAAGTGTTAAAAGTTGGACCTTTTTTTTGCCGATGGTTTCACATATTTAGCCAAAAAATTTCATAATCGAAACCGATATAAAAAACAACACGAAATCACAACTTGTAAATAAGTCGCAAACAATTTATATCTAAAGTTATTTGATTTCGAGTGTTAACGCTTGAAGCTCTGATTGCTTGAATTCGATTATGGAATTTTCTATAAAAATTCGATATTTAATTGAGCCTGGAAGATTTAATTTAAACGTTTGATTGCAATGCTTTACGAATTTAGTTTTGTATTCAAAAATAAATATCTGTAGTCTGTTGATGCAGATTTGTGTAAATGAGCACGATTTTTAGCCAGGAGCTCTGTCGTATTGGTCGACTTTTATGGATTAAATTTGCCTAAAGTGTCAAAGTTAATCCGCGTTGAAGTTTGATTCAGTTAGCTTAAAAATTGACTAAGTTAGCATCGAAACAGGCTGCTAAATCAACACAAATGTTGTGGTTGGAATTGCTTCCTTCAATGCGTCACAAACATCAGAACCATTTAAATAAAACCTCTGCAAGGGTATACAAAGGATTTCAACCCTCTAAAAAAATTATTTTTTTAATTTTAATTTCTTTTTCTTTTAAATAGAATGCCACAGTGTTTCTACTAAGCGGTTTCGGTTCGGTTCAGTGCACTGTGGGCCAGAAATCTCATTTTTTGGCGAAAACTCTACACCAGACTAGCTAGGAAGCTGAATTTTCTTACGATATGTTCTTAAAAGATTGGAAAATTGTTCAACTTTTTGGGTTTTTTAATTTACAAAAAAACTTAAAATTAGTATTTAATAAAAAATATATACCTCTCTGTAAAATTTAGCTTAAATCTAATTACAAGTTTTTTTTTAAATTAAAAAACCCAAAAAGGCCCAGTTTGTAGTGGTTCTGAAAGGCATATTATAAAGAATTGCAATTTTTGTCGTAATGTGACTTTTCGCACACTTTGGAAGTTGAATTCCTATAAACCATTTGACCCATAAGATTACATGTAGTAGTAGTAGTGTGTAGTAGTAGTGGTTCTTTATTTAAAAAATAAGAACATTTTGCATATTTAGGCATGGCATTATTGCCGTCAGCCTTAATCGATAGATTGTACATTTATATATATGTTAATCATAGTGAACTACTACCTTCAGAGTTACACCACCTGCCTTCCCAGCTCGTCGCGAGATAGCAGATCTTTCACTCCTAAGGGGGTCATCCCAGGCTCTTCAAACTATTATATTATGGCGTAATTGTTTCCTAAAAAGCTTCCGCCAAGATTCTTGCTCTGTAGTTGCACGCATCCAGTAAATATTTACCCAGCCGCTCCCATGGTTGCACGTTCAGCACAGCCTTTAGCTCTTCCAACGAGAGCAGTGACTTTACCAGCCGGTCGACTCTAAGCTCCTTCAGAATTGGACAGATGGATATAAGGTGTGCAACATCCTCTCTTGTACCCATATTGCAGAGACTGCACAGTTCATCACTCTCGCGTACACCCTTACAATATGGCCTGTAGTTCAAGGACAGAACCTTCTTGCTCTAAAAATATAAGAGATGGTTAAGGCCTTGAAATACGTATTATCTCCAAGCTCATAGTCAAGAGTCTTGTACGTGATCCGAGTGTTGCTTGCACGTGCTCGTTGAACATACGTCTCATGTTTTTTGGTGCGAATAGCACCCAGCAGTTTCGACTGTCCATCCTTCCACGTGGAGCAATTGGAACGACTTAATCCTCTCTGTGTTCCGCAGCAAGCTCATGCCATTTTCGAAAAAATTGCGAGTTCGACTCCATCAATGAAGTTGATACAATTTTAGGGTACCTGGAAACGACATAACTTTAGTCACATAGTTGAAACGGATCGGCATCGTGTATTCAAGTATTTCCGGGAAGTCCTGTCTCCAAATGAATAGCATAAGTTGGTGTGTTATTAGAGAGGAAGAATATTTTTTTGACAAAAAACCTTAGCAATTTTTCAGCGTCTCCGTGTGCCTCCCATCACCAGACTTCCGCTGCATAGCACATAATATATCTGAATGTCGCTTGGAACATTTTCTACTTAGTACTTGCGCTAACATTTTTCTTTCTCTCCCAATTTCAGCTGTATGTAACTTTTAAACGACATATTTGGGGTTAGTGTCATTACTAAATACTTGTATATTTTTACCGATTCAAGTTCTATGTTACCAAGTGTCTAGCTTTCAATTCTTGCCGTCCTTCCTCTTCCATTCCGGACTATCATCACTTTAGATTTTCCCCTGTTATTCTCCAGTCCCCATTTCTGACAATATTCGTGTACTTCGGCTATCATCTCCTGAAGCGACGATGGTGATTCGGCGAGAAGAACCATGTCATCCGCATACATGATTATTTTGAAGACATCGGATTACATGTTGTAAAACTTGTGACAAGTCAATTCGGTCTATCAGTGAGCTCTCTTGTAGAGGGTCGGACGGAATGCCTATTTATTATTTTAGGGAAACGATTAAAATTCGAAAACTAAATGGGTCTTCTGCATTTGCAGTTTTTTATTTTAATAGTTTATTAGCTTAGATACTCAAAAATATTTTCATAAAAGGATTTTTCAATATTAAACCAATATACAATAGTATGGAAGATATGGCACTTTTAGTGAGCCAAGATGACTCAAATTTCTTAGCAATTGCAAACTTTAAACTCGTTTTTCTCGAAACTACGTTTTTCAAACATGTTCACACGATTACTCACGCTTTTCTATACCGATTTGGTGAAATAAAAGCCAAGCGACACAGAATTAACGGCGCTATCGTGCAAAGCTCGGTCATCGCAGAACAAAAATTCTAACTATTTTTTTATACCCTTGCAGAGGGTATTATAAAATTGTCCGGATGTTTGTAACGCATAGAAGGAAGCATCTCCGACCACATACCATAAATTGATCAGCATGACGAGCTGAGTTGAATTAGCCCTGTCCGTTTGTTTCTATGCTATCTCCTCCTTCAGTTCTAAAGCTATCCTCATCAAACTTTGCACGAAGTCTTTTGGTACAAATACGCTGCACATTTGTTGGAACCGATCGGATCGGATGACTATAACATATAGCTGTCATAGGAACGATCGGTCGAAAAAAAAGTCTTAGTGAGAAAAACTTTTTTGTTTTTAATGGAAACGCCTCCAAAGTATTTCTAAGTTTACTATCCTTTCCCATGATTTCACTAAGTTTTGTCGAAATCTGATGACTATAGCATATAGCTGCCATAGGAACGAAATCAGGCATCTTTCTAGTATAGCTCCCATAGAAAAGTAATGTCCAAAAAGTAGTCTTAGTTAGAAAAACTTTTTTATTTTCAATGGAAGCTGCAAGGGTATTTAAAACTTCGGCCGAGCCGAATTTTTTTTCCAATTTTTTATTTTGTATTTTTCTCATAAAATTGCCATACCAAAAATACAATTAACAGATTTAAGAAATCTACACATTTTCTTTCCACGATTTTTTAAAAAAATCAGTAGTTGTTTTCGGTTCGGGTCATCATTTTTGAGAGGAAGCCGGTTTGGTTTGCAGTTCGGTCACCAGATGGAATAAGCGTTTCGGTTCGGTTCAGAACCGGTTTGCATCCCTGTTAAAAACTGTTATAAATTATTTGAGAGACGCAGCTCTGTTTTTGCAGTTGAATCATCTTATCTTATACACACACCATCTAAGTGGACTTTCGAATAAGAAAATAAAATCTCTCGAAGTTTTGGGATACCGACGGATTTTTGAGCGATTTGCAAACCAACCGAAGACAAAACCTTATGAGATTTCCAGGACACCCCCGAATCGTCCCTTCTGGGCATATTTATTAATCAGGACTATTTACCGATCGGATGAAAAGTAGTCGAGATATAAGGAAAAAACCATTATGATGGGCAGCACCGGCCGCAACGGCGATGGTAGGCCTCACACACCTTAACACAAACTTTGGGAGGTACAGATTTTTTGCGCTTAAATGTATGCCAACTTTATTTCCATTAACAATTATTTATTTGAAAGAGATAATTGATTGTCATATATGTCAGTTTTAAGCAGGGCTCAAAAAGTTTGAGCTTGAAAATTGAGCGCTCAGGGGTGGTTTTTTTTTTACGTTAAATTCGAAAACAGGATAAACTTTATTTTCAATTTTAGTTTAAAATTATTTTTAATTATTAAAAATGATTTTTAAAATAAAAATAAAAAATTATAAGTCAATTTTATATAAAATTAAAATTTTTATTCAATTTTTAAAATAAAAATGAAAATTATCTTTTATAATAAAAATGAAAATAAAATGAAGTAATATCTTTGAACGAAGGAGCCTAATCATATCGGCATATATATAGACTACCATTATACTTCATTTGATATTAATAGTATGTAAATGCATTTAATAATAATGCGTCTCAGATTGTGAGAATATAACGGTTCCATTCGGCTTTATTTGCGTGCAAGAAATATCACATATGAGAAATGCAAGCATAGATAAAAATTACTGTTTGTGTTCCGCTCCCTACGTTCTAGATCTGTAAACGAGTTGTTTATTCTTATGTTAAGTTAGTTGGTAGCGTTCGATTCTAGACCGCTGGTCGGGGTTAACAATGGTTTTCTCCGCGATTTTTGGATCCCGAATCGGCGGATCTCGAGAATCCTCTTCAGAGGCGCAGCCAATCATTTGGTAGGATTGATACGCCAAATTCTGTTCTAAATAAGCGTAAGATTAATGACTTTACATTAATACATTAATTTTGTTTTTGTTTATCAGGAGAGTCCAAATCATGTAAATCGAGATCATCAGCTCCATAGAGCGTCGTCGTTCAACCGGACAAGGCCTGGTTGACGTCACAGGCATGCTCCTCGAATGAATTTTTAAATTTATGAGGTGCTCTGGATGGAGGGTCCGAGGAAGGGACGAACCGGAGATCAAATTGGCACAGCCGAAATTTATGGTTACTCGCCGGCTAGCTAAGTGGACTTGAGCTTTGGGAAAACAAAAATTCACGTATCCACACTCCGTCGGCAAGGTCTGTCGTGCCGCGTCGGTGGAGGTCTCTCTCTTAGGTAGCGATTTAAGATGCCTATCTCAGAGTCTCAAAAAAAATGTTCCTGAAATTAAATAAATAGAAAACTTAATTCAAAGATATAGGGGCGGAAAAACCAACAGGCGCATGTACATACATATACAACTGAACGGTTAACGTAGATCATGCCGATATGTAGGCTCCTGGTTCAAAAGATATCAACTTCATTTTATTTCAATTTATTATAAAATGAACAGTGTTATTTTAATTTTTATTTTAAAAATGAAAATAAAAGTAGGTTTAATTTTATTAAATGAGCTATAATTATTTTTTATTTTTATTTTAAAAATCATTTTTAATAATTAAAAAAATTTAATGAATTAAAAAAATAATATTATCTCATTTTTCATAAAAATTAACGTTACGTCCTGGTTTAAGCCTAGTCCACACAATATATGATCGAATTTTTAACTTGTTTATATTAATTTTAGCATATTAAAAAAAATATAAAATACGAAAAGCTTCTTAAAAACGGGAAGCTCGATTTTGATTTTAGACCCATGGTTTCTTGGGAAAACCTTAGAATTCGTCGTAGATAACTTTTTTGTTCATACAAATTGACCCACACCAATGTTTACGCTTTTAGTCCTTTGGTTAATGTGTTTTGGTTGCGTGCGTTTTAGGCGAGCTTACCTTCAAAGTAGTTTTGTATAAGTAGAACGATTTGCTGAAGTCTGCTCCAATCTTTAAAAATCGCATTTAAATATCAACAAAAAGTCGCATAAATCGGTTATTTGGGTGCTATGATAGTATTTATAAGTATTTAAAACTGAAATTTCGTAAGCCGACAAGGAAGCTGAAAGTTCCTGTTCAAACCAAATTTTAGGTCAATTGCTTAATCATCGATTGGCCAGATCGGTTATAAGGCAGTTATATAAAAGAATGCTCTAAAACGAGTGAATTTTGGTAAGTCGTCTTGGGGCCCAAAATACGCGTATATCTCAGATTCTAATAATAGAATTCTAATAGAATTGTAATAATAGAAATTCTAATAGATTCTAATAATAGAATCGGGAAATTTGGTGATTTGTTTGGAAACATGAACCAGTTTAGATGAGAAAAGGTATTTTTGAAATAGGATTTATTAAGCAATGCCTCTGACTTATTTTAAATGCTTCCATGCTGTTGAAGATTTTTATATACTTATTAAATTTGGCGACCCTGTGGTGCACGGCCAAATAACCATGTCAGCTGGATGGATTCTCCTCAGTCTGCGGCGACGATGGGGCCTATCCAGAATAGTGGCCAGTCTATTTGTATGAGATACTAATCTTTCTCTGTAACGATTTAAATATGTCTCTATAGTTTCGCAAATGGTGAAAATGTTTAAGTACCGCAATATGGTGCCATTACAGACATATCGGTGTGCATTTTAAATTTTGCGAAGGGCCTTACTTACTCTCTTAGTGTTCCCAAACATGTGACACCTCAGTTAAGCGTAGGGAGGACAATCGTCTTAAAAAGTCTGGCTTTAGCCTTAAGGGAAAGTCCATTCTCTAGCCGGACTAACCAGTCCATCTTCCGGAGTTTTACACGGGAGGAGCCACACACCCGATTAACCTGGTCAGCCTCCAGGTGAGCCTCCTATCCAGTGTAACGCCTACATAAGTAATGGTGTCCTTATGGTCAATTCAAGCTCCGACCAAAGTCAGTCGAGAAGTGTTGCCCATACGAAGTGTAAAAGTAGCATGCTGCTTCTTCTCTACATTAACACCTATATATCATCGTGAGGCCCAACATTCAAATTCGTCGAGAAATTCCTGAGCTTTTCTAGAGGCAGATCTGCGACTGTTGTTTGAAGCCAAAAAGACAGTGTCATCGGCATAGATGGCACTAAGTGAACCTTGGATATTAAGATATGGAAGATCAGAGAAAAGGTATTCCCAACCGGATCGAAAACGATTATAATAAGCTTTTCACACTAAGCACATTATCCAACATCCCACATCCTGAGTTAAAATGCTTAATTATTTGCTATGCCAACTTCTTAAAATATTTGTTTTGTCAAATTGTTAAGTGGACCAGTGTATTATAGAAATATGATACAAAATGGACAAATTTTGACAGGACATGATGTTGAATGAAAGATGTTAGATGTGCTCAATGTGAATAGGTTATAAACTCCCATAAGAGTATTCCACATTTATAAGAATTAGATGGATGTGGCTCGAAGTCAGATTGATAGTAAACCAAAATTTGTATTGTTTTTTGCCCGATATATATCGGTTACACTAACCGTCTTTAGACCAAACTACAGAAATATACACCAAATTATTGAGTTAAATTGGAAAAATTGAGAAGGTAACTGGTGAAATAAACGCATGATGATAAAATGGTCAATTTGTCCCGGATAAAGTGTCAATAAAAAAACCATTTGGAACAGTAAAAAGCAACCAGTTACAACATAATATCGGATTAAAAGATATAAACTAAAGTTTTTATTTATATATTTCCCAACCTATTCGGGGAAAATCAAATTCAATTTAAATGCAACGACATTTGTGTCACAAATGGTTAGTTAAATTATAACACCTCCTCTAAGATCTAGATTCTATACAAATTTCCATATAGACTAAAACTAACACTAAAACATAAACTGGGTTAGTTAACTAATTTTATTTTAGTTAGTAGTTGTTAACAGTGTACTGCCGTGGTTTTTGTTGTTTGAATACATATCACAAAGTGTGCGTTTGTCTGTGATTGTTTGATTTTATACACAGAGGTTATAATTCTTCCTTGTTTGGTGGTAAATTAAAAACAGCAACGAATTATGGTCATACGATGATGAGAATTTAATCCAGTTGCCAAATGCTAAAGATGGGGACAATAAACTAAATCAGTCGATAAGGAACTCCAGAGAGCAATAAATTTTTAGCACTTGGCAGGGCAGTCTAATAGCGCGATGAGGTGCGAACTGGAAGATAAAATGAAATTTAACTATAGTTTTAAAATTTCAGGTATAGTCTTACCCCTGCGCGGCGGAGAACGTGAGCGGGACTCACTACGACTGCGACTACGCTCATAACGATGACGACTTTCGCTTGTGCGGTGATTGCGATAGACACGTTCGCGTTCATGACGATAATTACTATTACGGTTGCGTTGATTGGACTCGTACGGAGAGAAAGAATCGCGATCACGTTCACGACGTCGCGGAGCTCTCGGCGAACGCGAGCGATCCGAATAGCTGCTGTAGAAGTAATTGACATTAAAAGGGTGGAAAGACAAATACAATCAATATACTAACCGCGAGGAACTGCCCATATAGACGCCAGGAGTGGGAGTGTGTGCACGCTGTGTTATAGAATAATCAACACGTATGTGACGACCATCTACCTCCATGCCTGAACAGGCATCCTTGGCTACACGAGCATCGCTGAGATTCTCAAAATAAATGAAACAAAAGCCACGCGAGCGATGTGTCTGTGGAAAGAAAAAGGAGATACAAATAAGTATCTTATTTAGCAAATAACTAAAAAGATGCCAGCTTATTATAAGAAATACCAAATAAATTATAGAAACTCTGGGAAAACCAGAACCTAAGTAAATTCCCGAGTGGTCTGGCACAAAAAGCAGCCTAACCGACCATTTGTAGATGATTCGGCCTGTTAAAGCAGTCTTAGAAGTTATTAAGCTTTCCTGCACTTCCAAGAAAATTCACCCAATCTTTTAGGTTTTTTGTACGAAAAAAAATTTGTCAAAAGGAAACAAGATGGTTTGATAGGACCTACGTTCGCCCAGTGGTCGAAATTGGACCATCTAACAGATTAACACTTAACGATGTGCACTTTTAATTGTAAATATAATGTGTCTTAAAAAGTCAAGTTTTTATAGTTCTTGGTGCAAACAGAATCGTATCTGAAATTCATTTCCGATCACATAAACTATATACTTATATTAGAGAGCTGTAAACACAATTATTACTACAATTACAATTATTCATGTATTTCTACGTGTAAACTAAAATTATTAAATTGTTTGAATGCTCGCTCATAACGGGTAATAGCTAAAAATCTGCACAAAATTTAAAATGCCGCCATAACCACAATTCTCAACGGATCTTTATGAAAATTTTACAGTTTATTATGATTACATATATGTTAAAAAGAATTGAATCAATGGATTCGGTCGAAAGAACCGTTATCAGCCACTCCGACGTAGCTTCCGGAAAATGTCTCCGCAGGCGGCCTGTACGACCTTGGGGTCGTATTTCCGGATATAAAGCGAATCCTGGTCAGTTCTTTGATATTTTTGGCCTTCCAGTTGTATTATTGTTGTTGGACGCAATTAAATTAAAATCTCGATGACTTATGTTTCCTTGTTGTTAAAAGTTTGGCTAGCTTTCTGACAGCTTGGTCGTCATAATGCTTGCTTTCCGACCACTTCCAACTTCTCTTTTTATTATTTTTCGTTGCAAAATACTATAAATAGCGCGTTTGGACTTGACCTCTTGCGTAAAATGGTTTACTGTAAACACTTTACCTTTATCAGCGTGCATTTCGTAGAATTTTACAACGCGATCAAGAAGACGTTCTTGCTCGGACGGCATGATGGCGACTACTTGACAAAATTTTTGTCAGAGGGGCTTGAAAACGTGTTGACAGGAGAACGAAGAGAAAGAAATGTCAACCCGAAAGCTTTTATGTAAACCTCAGCTAAGGTCGCGCTCTCTCTATGTTTGTGCAGATTTTTAGTTGTTACCAGTTAGTCATAATTTCAAATTTTCATAAAGATCCGTTGAGAATTGTGGTTATGGCGGCATTTTAAAGTTTGTGCAGATTTTTAGTTTTCACCCGTTATATTTTTTGCTTATGTTATTTAAATTTGTAGTAATTTTACACTTCTCTTTATTATTTATTAGGTAATGTGCTTCCCTTTTTACTTTATAACCTTCTTAAGGCGATCTCTCTGCTGTTGCCTTCAGCTTTGCAGTAATTAGCCATGCAAAAGCTTCTCAAACTTCAGTTCGGATTCGGCGTTAAACTGTAGGTCCATTTCTCTGTGCAAAAATTAGAAGCACACAAGCCAAGAGATTGAGCGGAGCTCGGCTTTGGGCCTTTGTGGCTATGCCAAGCCATTTTACATTTTACAAGGCGATCAGCCATGAAGTCTATCAATTTTTGAGTTCGTGTCCACTCTGCCACCATATCGTGCTTAAGTTTCTTGAGTTTCTCAAACTGTCGACCATTCTTAAAAACTCTGTCGGAGAGGTTTTCCCAGAAACCACTCCAAGACCGGAATGTTTCTGGATGAAAGAAAAGCCCTTGTAGTGGGTGCATTATGAATCTGAGCGTTGATTTGTTGAAAAATCCAATTATCCTTCAAATTCAACAAATTCGCTTTCCAAAAACTGTCCATAGATCTCGGCATTAACTTTAGTTGAAATAAAGCAAGTCCGAGACGTTGCAGCATAACGAAAAGCCGCCGAAATCTTTTGGAATCCGCCACCGTGGTTCCCATTATGCCTGTATTGCCGTGGTTGCTGCAAATCGGGCCAATATTTATGGCCGCCATCAGAGCAGTTTAAATTAAGCTTTTTATTTTCGGAAAATATCACATTGTGGAAATCAGTTGCCCAAAATTTGCATCTTTTAGCAAATGCAGAAATCATTTAAGAATTGATGAACACTTTTTTAAGTTGTATTAAGTTCCAAATGCCACTTTGTCTCTTTACAAGGCATGTCTGTCCGAACCGCAAAACGCCAAATTTCCCATATGAAGCGTGCGTCAATGTCGGTTCAACTTAAGCAAACTTTGATTTCCCCACAACAATGAGGACAACGAAGAACTAAGCTCTCCTAAAAGCAGTCACATTAATAAACGATTTGCAGAGGGTATTATAAAATTGTCCGGATATTTGTAACGCACAGAAGGAAGCATCTCCGACCACATAAAGTATATATATTCTTGATCAACATGACGAGCTAAGTTGATTTAGCCCTGTCCGTCTGTTTCTATGCTATCCTCACCAAACTTTGCACGAAGTCTTTAGGTAGAAATACGCTGCACATTTGTCAGAACCGATCGGATCGGATGACTATAACATATAGCTGTCATAGGAACGATCGTCCGAATAACTAGTTTTAGTGAGAAAAACCTTTTTGTTTTCATTTGAAACGCCTCCAAACTTGGTATTTCTTAGTTTATTATGCTTTTCCTTGATTCCACCAAATTTGGTCGAAATATATGCTCCCACACGATTCTACAAAGTTTGGTCAAAATCGGATGACTATAGCATATAGTTGCCATAGGAACGATCGGTGGAAAAACTAGTTCTTGTGAGAAAAACTTCTGTGTTTTTAATGGAAACGTCCTTTACTCTGGCATATATTTATTTTATATACATTTACACAATTCTACAAAGTTTTGTCAAAATCGGATGACTATAGCATATAGCTGCAGTACAAATGATCGGTTGAAAAAGGAGTTCTTGTGAGAAAAACTTTTTTGTTTTAATTTGGATCGCCTCCAAATTTCGTAATGAACAGTTTGATAAGCTTTTCCATGATTGCACTAAGTTTGTTCGAAATCGGACATCTATATAGTAAAGCTCCCATAAAAAAGTAATGTCCGAAACGTAGTCTTATTTAGAAAAACAAACTGCAAGGTTATACAAAACTTCGGCCGAGCCGAATTTAACTTTCCTCTATTTGTATACCCTTGCAGAGGGTATTATAAAATTGTGCGGATGTTTGTAATGCATTGATGGAAGCATCTCCGACCACATAAGGTATATATATTCTTGTTCAGCATGACGAGCTGAGTTCATTTAGTCTTGTCCGTCTATCCGTCCGTCTGTCTGTTTCTATGCTATCTCCTCCGTCAGCCTTAAAGCTATCCTCACCAAACTTTGCACGAAGTCTTTCTGTATAAATACGCTGCACATTTTTCGGAACCGGCCGGATCGGATGACTATAGCATATAGCTGCCATAGGAACGATCGGTCGAAAAACTAGCTTTAGCAAAACTTTTTTGTTTTCAATTATAACGCATCCAAACTTTGTATTTCTTAGTTTACTATCCCTTCCCATGATTTCACTAAGTTTGGTCGAAATCGGATGACTTTAGCATACAGCTCCCATAGGAAAGATCGGTCGAAAAACTAGTTCTAGTAAGAAAAACTTTTTGGTTTTTAATAAAAACGCCCTGATCATTGACATACACTTATTTTATATACTTTTACACAATTCCACAAAGTGTGGTCGAAATTGGATGACAATAGCCTATAGCTCCCATAGGAACGATCGGTCAAAAAACTAGTTCTAGTGAGAAAAACTTTTTGTTTTTAATGAAAAGTCCTTTTTATTGGCATATTCTTAATTTATATATTTTAACACATTTCTACAAAGTTTTATCAAAATCGGATAACTATAGCATATAACTTCACTATGAATGATCGGTCGAAAAAACAGTTCTAGTGAAAAAAACTTTTTTGTTTTAAATGGGATCGCCTATAATTAACAGTGTATTCCGTAGCTTAACTGGTTGTCGTGAACTCCCAAGATTTAAAAACATAAGAAAATTCAATCATTAAAACTCTGTCTGTAACAAGACATAAAGAGCCGCCATCACCTACTCTAAACATTGTTTTAATTTTCTTTACTAAAACAGCTATTTTGCATATTATTTCTTAAGGGGCCAAGTCAATTTTTCGCTTAAGCAAAGCTTGTTGCACCCTTTGTCCTGGCATTTTTATTTTGTTTTATATTCACTATCTTCACAATAAACTAATAATATACTTGAGCTGCCGAACAGGTCGGACGTGTTTTTGTCGCGCTCCGGTTTAAATCGTTGTAAAAGTGCTTAAATCGGTTGTTTCAATAAACAATTTCGACCCGCGATAAAAGACGCTAATGGACATTCATAAGCACTCGTGCTTATGTTGTCCAAAAATATCTAATAGTTAATAATAGCTAAACAAACAGGCGAAATTAAAAGCCGCTTAATATGAGCGGGCCTAGCCCTCGCTCATTAACCCCGCTCCAAAACAAAACAAACAATAGAAGTGCATATTTCTCGTTCTCGCATGTGTCAAATCACACGAACAACTATCTAAGGCCCGATGAACAAATGATGCCGAGATCTGCCTCTCCAACTTTGCCCAGTGCAAGTTGCTCAGCTCCATGGAGCGCTCAGTGCGCCTCAACAACAACCACTACTACAGCCCAAGCTTCACCGTTTCTGCTCTCCACACTCCCGCCTACAATTATGCCAACATCAACGATTACAACAACAACATCAACAATTACAGCGACGACGGCAACAGTTAGCTCTCTCCGCTCCTCTCTCACCACACCAGCTTCAACATATGCAACTGCACAAACTGCTACAAACACACATACGCAAGTACAAAAATCAAACAATACTAATACAAAAATGTCAACTCAGCACGACCTCCCGCAAAATCATACACAACGAAATGCAACACCCACTACCCGCTCGTATGTGCAGACTGGCATCGATCGGTATGTACAAATAAACAAACGCAAATTAAGCCCGCAAAACAAAAACAGCGGCAACATTTCAAAGATAAACAAAACAAGCGATACACCTGTGGACAAAGATCCCCTCACTGGGAATAGGTTCCAAATTCTTGGCCAACAGTCTGATGCTGAGTGTGAAGAAAAGACTCCGAATGCCCCTTAACCAAACCTCCACCCATTTATATAAGGGATAGCAACTGTGCGGCCCTAGTCCCAAAGCTTGTATCGCTAATAGGCAACAACAACTTTTATGTAACATCCGTCAACAAAGGCAATATCCGCGAAACAAAGCTCCAAGTCAACACCGAAGAAAATTATCGAGCAGTCGAAAAATGCCTAAGAGCTGAAAAAAAAGCTACTACACCTACCAACTAAAAAGTAGCAAGGGTCTACAAGTAGTAATCAAGGGCATTGAATCAAGTGTACCTGTAACGGAAGTCGCATCTGCCTTGGAAGAAAAGGGATTCAAGGTCAAGTCCGTTATTAACTTAATAAACAGGGACAAAAAACCACAGCCACTATTTAAAATTGAACTAAGCCCGGAAGACACAGCTCCAAAAAATAATGAAGTGCATCCAATTTACAAACTGCCTTTCTTATTGCACCGCAGAATAACCGTAGAGGAGCCGCACAAACGCACAAATCCAGTGCAATGTACCAATTGCCAAGAATTTGGGCACACAAAAGCCTACTGCACCCTGCGATCAGTTTGTGTAGCATGCGGAGAGCTGCACAACACTGCCTCATGCCCTGCTAACAAGGAGGATCCATCTGTCAAAAAATGCAGTAACTGTGGAGGTAACCACACTGCAAACTACAGAGGTTGCCCAGTCTACAAAGATCTGAAGAGCAGGATTAACACACGCACAGAATTTGCCCGATCCAATGGAAACCTTAATCAGTTCACACCCTCGCAGTCGACGCCTGGAGTCTTCATCACCAAAGCTACGAGATCGACCTTTGCCCCAACGACTACAACCCAAGGTGTTTCTTTCGCAAGCGCCTTGAAACTAGGAAATGATAGACCCGCACCCATATCTACGGTTTCGCATGAAATTCGAAGTGAGCCGACACTGCCATCAAAACAAGCGGAACAACCATCAAACTATAGTAGCTTAGAAACTATGTTTCTATCATTACAGCAGACGCTGAAGGATTTTATGGTATATATGCAAAGCGCAATGCAAGAACAAATGAGAACACAAGGAATTCTCATTCAAATGCTCACTTCGCAACAATCCAAATAATGGCTCTCCTACGAGTTTCACTCTGGAATGCAAATGGCATTCCCCGCCACAAAGTGGAGTTATCACAATTTCTCCAGGACAATGAAATCGACATAATGCTTCTTGCAGAAACTCACTTGACGGACCGATACAATTTTCAATTACCTGGGTATGCATTTTACGGCACAAATCACCCAGATGGCAAAGCCCATGGTGGCACTGGCATCCTCGTCAGAAGCCGCATCAAGCATTACCCACTATCAGGATTTTCGGAAAACTACCTACAAGCCACATCGATATGTGATTTCTTTAATACACTTGGTCAACGCTTCTTGGCTGCGGGTGACTATAATTCGAAACATCCCCACTGGGGCTCCAGACTGACCAATCCCAAAGGGAAGCAACTCTACAGCGTACTCACGCGCGCATCAAACAAACTCGACTATGTATCTCCGGGTAGGCCTACATACTGGCCGGCAGACCCAAAGAAATTACCCGATCTTATAGACTTTGCTATAACAAGAAAAGTTCCACAAAACTTGGTAACTGCAGAAGCCCTTGCTGACTTGTCGTCAGACCATTCTCCAATAATATTCACCCTTCTGGAGTGCCCTCATGTTAGAGAATATCCTCGGAGACTGACATCACACAAGACAAACTGGCTCAAATACAAAAAATATATCAGCAGTCACATCGAGCTGAGCCCAACCATAAACAGCGAAGAAGACATCGACAATACTGTTCAAGCCCTCACCTCTATCATTACTGCCGCTGCTCATCACTCAAACCCACAAACGACAACATCAGCACCTCAGCAAGATCGTAGATTGACAAACAGTTACATTGACCGGCTGGTCACAGAAAAGCGGCGTGCAAGAAGAGAATGGCAAAGCTTTAGATCGCCTGCCGCAAAAAATCGTCTGAGACTTGCAGAACGCGTACTTCGCAAAGCACTCGAAGCCGAAGAACAGCTTGCACATAGCCGTTATATCGAAAAATTATCGCCTACAAGCACCAAATTTCCCCTATGGAGGGCACTCGCCAGCATAAAGCCACCTGCAAAGGTAGACACGCCTCTAAGAGATCAGACAGGAAGATGGGCCCGCAGCGACGAAGAAAAGGCAACTGTCTTTGCACTTCACCTTAGAAATGTTTTCCAGCCAAATCCTTCAACCAATGGCTATGAACTTCCATTGGTTCCGACCGCCGCACAAACTGACCCAATCAAAGTTCATTCGCTAGAAATAAAAAATGCCATCGGAGAGCTAAATCTCAGAAAAGCCCCTGGACATGACCTTATTACACCTAAAATGATTATGGAACTTCCAAGTCCCGCCATTACATATATCTCAAGGCTTTTCAATGCTGTTCTGCGATGTGGATACTTTCCAACTCAGTGGAGGGAGTCCACAATCATAATGATTCAGAAACCAGGAAAAGATAAAACACAAGCGTCATCATACAGACCCATTAGTCTGCTACCTTGCCTGTCAAAACTATTTGAGAAGATCCTACTCAGTAAAATTGATGCCCATACACAAAATATCATTCCCTCACATCAATTTGGGTTTAGAGCAAAGCATGGGACTATTAAGATTTGTACAAGTCAACCGTTTAACTTCAGACATTCGGACTGCGTTTGAGCACCACGAATACTGCTCTGCAATTTTCTTAGATGTTGCCCAAGCATTTGACCGCGTTTGGTTGGATGGTCTTATATTCAAGATAAGGACAATGCTTCCTCCAAATACTCACAAAGTCCTAGAAAGTTACGTCAGTAACAGAGTATTTACAGTTCGTCAAAATGAGTACACAACGGAAGAGTTCACTATAGGAGCCGGAGTGCCGCAGGGTAGCGTACTCGGTCCTCTCCTATATGTAATGTACACTGCCGACATACCAACAGACCCTCGACTTACAATAAGTACTTTTGCGGATGATACGGCAATATTAAGCAGATCACGATGTCCAATTACCGCAACAAGTCTCCTGGCAAGCCACCTAGCTAAAGTGGAAGAGTGGCTGGCCAACTGGCGCATAAAAATCAACGAGCAAAAGTGTAAACATGTGACGTTCACACTCAACAGAAGCACCTGTCCCCAGCTATCCTTAAATGCAACCCAGATCCCGCAATCAAACGATGTTGTATACCTAGGTGTGCACCTCGATAGAAGGCTCACATGGCGCAAACACATAGAGTCGAAAAAGCTTCAAATCAAGCTAAAGGCCAACAGCCTTCATTGGCTAATCAACTCCCGTTCCCCTCTTAAACTGGAATATAAAGTCCTGCTGTACAAAAGCATCATAAAGCCTGTCTGGACGTATGGCTCGCAGTTATGGGGAAATGCCTGTGCGAGCAGTGTGGACATCCTCCAAAGATCACAGTCAAGAATTCTCAGAACCATCACTGGAGCGCCATGGTACATTCGCAATGAGTGTATCCACAACGATCTCAGCATCGATCAGCATTGGTCGAAACTGAAATAGAGCAACTTAAACAAAAATATTCTGAGAAGCTTCTTACCCACCCAAATCAACTTGCAAAATCTCTTTCCATGCTAGCAACGCATTCTCGTCTCAGAAGAAATGACCTACCAACCCAGCGACTGACTTGAAGGGCCGCAGAACACAAACTATCTCCAACAGGGGACGGTTTATAAAATAGTTTCTAGATTAAGATCTGAAAAATTATTGTTAGTCTCATTAAGAGAAGATTCAATAAATACAAAATAAGTAAAAAAAAAAAAAAAAAAAAAAAAATATTCACTAATCAAGTTTTGGCACTCAAATAGCTCGTCTAAACATCTGGTTTATAGACTTTTTACACTAGGGCATAAAAAATTGCTTTACTGAAAATTGCCTTAAGACAGACGGTTAAATGTGCCTTCGCCATACAAAAAGGTGACAGTTTTGTTAAAAATTAATTCCGCCGAAATTACGGCAGGTTTTTACAAACAAATTTGGCCCTAAAAACTACTACAATGAATCAAAAGGGGTTGCTCAGTAGCTCCTGTGTGGTAAATAAACGCTTTACCATTTTACGAGAGCTAGTGAATACCCTAATAGTGTTTTTAGGTACTTTTTTTTTGGTCTCGGTGGACCTTTCTGTGGAAATTACCATATTTAGGTTGTATTTTATTATAGCAATTGGTATGGATATGCATTTATTATCGTTATCAATATAATTATCGTGCATTCGTAAGGAAACGAGAAAGCAAAGCTAACTTCGTCTGTGTCGAAGTTTAAATACACTTGAAACTTTTGTGACCACTGACTTAATTTTGTGACCAATGACTTTATTTATAAGCCTAATGTCTTTTGTCATTGGAATATTAATTAAAAAACTAAAAAAAAAATGGTATGGCAGCTTCAAGTACCATCCGATTTTCGCGGTTCCGACATATGGCGACATGCAGTGTGCAGCTAAAAGATGACTGTGCAAAATTTCAGCTCGATAGCTTCCAAACTGAGGGAGTAGTTGGTGAAGAAACAGACAGACGGACGGACAAAGCTCAATCGACTCAGCTCGTCATGCTAATCAAGAATATGTATACTTTATAAGGTCGGAGATGATTTCTTCTATGTCATCCAAACTTCTGGGCAAAATTATAATACACTTTCCAAGTGTATAAAAATTACGTGCGTGAATCTTGCTTAATGAGATTTTTATTTCGTGAATCGTTCGTGACAATGTCAGAAATCTTGCCCACGCGCCCAGTTCTACTTATTACCTAAGAAAACGCTGACACACCACACACATGTCAAGATAACGCACTAAGAATGGAGTCCAAAACAGGATTTAGCATAAGGATTTCAAAAATAGAATATAAGAACACACTTTTGTATACCAACAACGAATGTATCGTTGTTATTATTGAAAAGAAAGAGACCGACATTTGTGCACATATTCTACTTTATCTGAGGTATAAGGCATAAACACGTGATAAGGCATCATATCTTTGAAATGGCTAGTATTTTTTTTAACAATTTTTATTACGTGGATTAAATTTGATCGAACTTTATCTGCGAGCAGACTTAAATTTTAATCTTATTGGGTTAGAAAACGCTCCCTTCAGCCTCTTACATACAAATACACGACAAGCCCTTGCTTCCATTGCACCCGAGAGTTTTTTTTACGGCAACTGGCGTGGCGCAGACGCATTAGAACAACAACAAATCTATTGCGTATCAGGGCATGGCGCCACCCGCGTGTGCGGCAGAGACAAACATGCAGTGTATGTCTGGCTTATAGACTCGAGCTTCGCTAATAAGGGTTGTTTTTATACCCTGTTCCCATTGAAAATGGGAAAAGGCGGATCATGAAGTTGTGCAAAAGTATGTAACAGGTAGAAGGAAGCATTTGCGACCCTATAAAGTATATATATTCTTGATCAGCATCAACAGCCGAGTCGATCTAGCCATGTCCGTCTGTCCGTCCGTCTGTCCGTATGAACGCGTGTTTCTCAGAGACTAAGAGCTAGCGCCACAAATTTTTGCATGTAGATAGGTGTATACCCGGTTCAAAACGAGTTTGTTTCAGATTTGGAAAATTTCTCCCCCTCCCCCTTTAAGCGCAAAAAACGGTCAGAGCCACAATTTTATAGATAGACCTTCCAAACTTTAGTAAGGCCCAATATCTATCTATTCTGAAAAGATCACTAAGATCGGACAATAAACACCGAAGTTATATACGAATCAATTTTGCTTGTGGGAGAGACGGGGGTCTTGCATCGTCAGTTATCGCGCGCGGCCGCATGCCATGCGTTTGTGTGTATGTTGGAGTGTGTGTATGTAAAAAAAAAAATCACACGAAATCAAGGGAACAGGGTATTTTGTGGTCGGGGCACTCGACTGCAGCTCCCTTACTTGTTTCTGTTGTTGTTGTTAGACTGCTGTCAAAATCAAGTTTCGGGCCCACAGCTGCTTTATATCTATAAGTATCTATAAGTATTGACTTTTTGGGCCAGACTAAAATCGAAGATTGACTTTTAAATTTATGATCGCGACTGGAACGAAGGATTAATCTTAGAATTGGAGAGTTGCATGATAAAGCGGAATTAGGGGGCTTTTTGTGGCAGCAAGCCTTTAGTGATTTGCTAGTAATTCGCTTAGCAAGCACTCATAATTGCTGCCTTGTTTTTAATCTACCCAAGTAGCCCAGTGGCATTTGGCCAAACAGCCTAACTATCGGCTGTCCAGCTCGTCTGCAACCTGGCGTTTCAACTCTTGGTCTACTCTCTCGTTTTTAACGCTTTTCGCTTACATGTGCATCGATAACCATCTGAATGCGTTCAATAGGTCCAAACTTTGCGAACAGCTCGCGCACCTGCGGCTGTGTGGTAATGGTGTTCAAGCCGAAAACGCCAATGCAACGACTAGCCTGCGGGCGATCCTGTAAATATACAATGAATGGTTGATCAAATACAAATCTGTTTTTACGGAGCTGGACACTTACGCGTGCCTGACGCATCCGCTGGCGATCCTTCGATGTGCGTCCGGAATGGTGACGGGGTGACTCGGACTCCGAGCGCGAACGCGGGCGCCGACGCGAACTGTAGCTGCGTTTGTGACGACTATTGCCATAGCATTCCAGGTCCGACCTTGATTTGGTGTTAAAATGGAATAGATTAGAAAATCTTCAGCTTCTTGTCGCTGCACTTCGTCTGACATTTGTTGGCCGAAAAAATTGATTGCAATTTGAACTCGAATAAAATTGGCTGCTTGCTTTTTTGCTTAACAATTCTACTTCAAACTCAAAATTCTTATATTGGCTGCTGAAAAAAGATGCTAGTTAAATTTCCCCAACTTTTCTCTTACATGATTAGTTATTATTCGGTCTATTACGATTTTTTTCCAGCTGTAGAACTTGCTCTGCTGAAAGGCAAAGCCAAATGAAGGATTCCCAGTTGACAATTCAAATTGATCGGCCTACTTGAGTAGAAATACTCGATACCTAAACACCCAAATAAAATACTCACCGGCGTCTGGAGCTGTCCTGGCGTCTTGTCACAGCTGTCGAGGTCGAAGCGGATTCGGAGGAGGACGAGCTAGCGGAGCGTTTGTGTTTGTAGCGGCTGTAATATAGAAGTGGTTAGGCAGGAAGCCCGTTTTGGTATTCATATCTATGCCTTGCCTTTCCCGGTATTTGCGATGTTGATGTGAAGTGTGAAGTGTATGACTGGACGAAGAACCCGAGGACTAAAAACAGAACATGCAAATTACGTTGAATTTTTGTGGTGTTGCTGCACGCTCACCATCTTTCTATTTCGTTTTCCTTGCTTAACGGCACAACCAAATAGCGTTAACGGGCCCAAGTCAGTCCTTATTATAATATTTGTTTCAAGTTGCCTATATTATTAAGACAGCGAGGCTAGGGATGGTGTATGTGATTGCAGATCTATCGATAGTACTATTTGACAGATCTGACATATCGATAGGTGTATCGATAGGCAAAAGTGACTAAAATTGTGACTAAAACAGTGACTTAATCTGTGACTAAAATAGTGACTTAACCTGCGACTAAAAGAGTGACTAAAACAGTGACCAAAACAATGGGCGCGTTCACCAGCACACACCAATATTCTTATTTAAAAGTTTCAGGCAAGAAAATTATCGTTTCTTTTTATTGGCGGAAGTTTTGAATTTTTGACTGCAAATAAGAAAATAAAATAAAATTTAAATAAAATCATGTACAATCCATTAAATTGGTTATGACTGTCGTCCATAAAGGCGTCTATAAAAAGTACGTTTTCAAAATTATCGGCTGTCTTAATTGGCGGCTTGGAAGTTTAGACAGCTGATTGAAATGGAGAACAAATCTAAGTAAATTTTTTAATGAAACTAAAAACTACTAATTACTAATCTACATATAAGGGAAGTCACTTTCCATTTTATAGCTGTATGTCCGATTCCTAAGGAAATCAGACAAGCACATTGGGGAACCCAATTTATAATTGTAGAAAAATTCATGGAAATGCTGAATGCTAGAAACTGGAATTTATTAGCAAACTACTTCCGGGAAGCACTTCAATACCGGCACCAAGTAATTCTAGAAGAGTTTTAAAATTAAGAAAGAAAAACTGCTATAATTTTATATTATATTCTAATAATTAATTAATTAATTTTTGTAACTGGCTGACAGCATTTAATGTCAGTCGCTAAATATGGCACAAAAAAAAAAATAAAACCAACTACTACTAATAATTATAATTACATTGTAGCAATTGATAAAAAGTGGACAGTGGCATCAAACCAATTTAAAAGAAATTGCCCAAAATGTATTTGAAACACAAATCTTGTTTGCATTTAAGCACAAAAAATATTTTAATTAACAAATTTCCTCTTCCTCCGAAACAACTAGTGCCTAGCACGAATTTACGTAAGCTATTTGCAAAACCACGACATCTGCCAATTTATTCATAAAAAACAAAGATTTTTCAATGCTCATTTGGTTTTAAGCTTAGTATACACCAGAGATCTGCACGAGGGCACTGCATAAGTAATATCAACAATTCAAGCAACGCATCTTCTATCTATCGCTTTCTCACTTACGTATTTTTTTACTCGTACTGGCCTCTTGTGGAATTTTTTTTACTGGTGGGACTTGTGTGTCTGCTCTCTGATATATCTTCGGCTTTTGTTCGTTTCCTTCACTTCTCGGCAAATTCATCCCTGTATCACGCTTCTGCTTTGACGTTGACGTCAGCAGATCCGAACTCTGTGTGTATTGTTTTGGCAATTTTGCCTATGCCCACTGAAAAAAAGGTTGTGCGGCGCTCAGGAAAATAACAATTTCGGTCTACTCCGTGAAGAACGGTATGGTTATGAAGAAGTTAGCAAACCCTTTAAATTTGAGCATTTAACCTTTTTTATGATAATATTTTAGAATTTTAAAATAATGGCCTTGGATACGTCGTTTGTGAAAAAGCCTTACACTCTTTTCTTATTCTTATACCACAGGCAATATTTTTTGTATGGATCTTTAATAAATTTATTCATATACCTAAGTCGGCTATGCCTTTCCCTACCCTGAGTAGGCAGTACTCAAGTAATACTTAAGTATTGGTAGAATGTGTGCTTAAACAACGCTTTTTTTGCATATTCCTCTTTGCTGTCTAAGTAAAATTGGTAAGTAACCTGCAAAGTCTGCGTGCGACCGCCCACTCAAAGACGAAAGTATCGTGCGCTGTCACTCATAGCAGGTACAAGTAAATTTAACACCCGCTCAAAACTGAGACCAGTCACCGAAACACTAGTCCGATATGAGTGATATTAGAACTCACTTCATATTTTGAGTGGAAAATCATACCCAAGACGCATTTACAACAAGAATACTCGAGTCAAGAAAACAGGCACTCTTGCAGATCTCTGGTATACACCTCAACAAAGAAGCTACCAAAACAAAAAAAATAAAACTCACAAAGCTTTTGGCACACTTCCAACAAAAAGTCTCAAGAAAAGACCATTAATATACTAGACTGGTATTTTTCAGTATATTAGCCGATAACTCAAGATATAATGGATTTCAGTTCTTTAGTTCTTTTAGTTACACACAAGTTCGAAAAAATACATGAGCGCAAGAAAGTTGTAAAGCGCAAGCGATTGTTGTGGAACCTTACGGACAAAGGTCACAGCAGATTAGTTGTCCTGAAAAGTGCGCAGTGGAGCGCAGATAGGACGGGACGGCAAGAAAATTATTAAAATGTCGCCATGAGACTAATGAATGCAAGGATGCGTAGACATCTCTTCGAGAAAGTTTCCGCTACCACTGAAAAGCGTAGGCCATGTTTTCGTGAAAGTGCAGGCTCTTCCTCAATGATTGCTGCCACTGCTAGTCCGACTACGACAGCGCTACTGGCACCCTGGGCCAAAACAAAAGGATTGCCCCATTTGGTATTTCTGCATTAGCAGCTCCTTTGTGGAGGTGTATACTAGAGACCCATGATACAAAATTTAGAAGGTAGTGCCTTTTCGCATGCGAAAAAATTTATCGAGCCCAGTGGTGCCAGCGAGAAAAAAAGCTTTTTTTGACGGGACGGAGACGGGAAAAAAGCTATTGAATAAGCTGAAAAAAAGCGCATGGATTTTCATATTATCCATGTAATTTTATAATAGTATAATTATAATATATTGAAAATATGTCTGATACAGTTCCTCGCCCTCATCCTTGTCGTAGGCCTCGGTAAGGCCTATAACTAAATGTGTCATTCCATTTTCCCCAATATCTTCTACGGAAATTCAATGCTTTGTTTTTTGCTTGAAAAAATGTGAAAACTGACCATTTATCAATTTGTTGAAGAAGGCTGGTATGGTCAGGTAGCCTGAGAACAATTATATTGCTTAATACAATTAAAGTATTTACCCCAGTTGAGCTGTGGAGCTGTTGAATTGAGGAATTTTTCCAAAAATCGAAAACAAGAAGAATAAAACATACAAATACTACTGACATGTTTATAAAAAATGTAAAATTCCTAAACTCAACAATTCAGTAGCCCAACTGGGGGTTGCGATTTTCTCTTCTAGTTTGATATAAATTTTGGCTACAAATTTCTCAAAATCTTATTATATCAATATCAGTATCTGGTGAAAAAAGAAATCCATTCTTTAGCGAATTGATAGCCATCAGATAGATGGCCAGACTCCACGAAATTTTTGTTTGAAAACTTTCGGCATTTTTCTCAATCGATCTATAATCTTGGCATGCACTTAGAAATGACAGATTGCTGAGCGTTGGAGATTGCAATCAGAGTCTTTAAATGACTGAGAGAGTTGACAAACTATCGACTTACTTATAAGTTTTAACTCAAAAGACTCAAAATCTAAAATAATGCTGAAAAAAGCCGAAATCCCCAGAATTCCCGATGCCCGATGTTTTAAAATTTTTTCCCGCAATTCGGTTTTAAAACAAGTAAGGGAGCTGTAGTCGAGTTCCCCGACTACAAAATACCCTGTTCCCTTGACTTCTTGTGTTTTCATACACATATACACACACTCACCCACACACTCTAACAAACGCACACACGCACGCGCAAACGCGGTAACTGACAATGCTCTCCTCTCCCCCACAAGCAAAATTGATTCGTATATAACTTGCTTTTTGTCCGACTTTATTGATCTTTTCAGAATAGATAGATATTGGGCCTTACTTGATATATATAAAGTCTCGAGGGTCTAACTTAAAAATTGTGGCTCTGACAGTTTTTTGCGCTTAAAGGGGGGAGGGGGAGGAAACGCTGACACATAAAAACACTCCTCTAAATTTGCCGCCGGCAATCGGAGAGAGGAGAATGGTAAATATTAAGCTATGTACTCCTACAAACTTTTTTCGCTGTAGTCCCAGCTAAGGGTACAGTGTGACTGCTCAACGCCAAAATACCCTTTAATAGTAAAATACCACCAAATGTCAAACGGTCTTACTGCACTGTGTTTGTTTACCTAGTGTGATTTGATTACAATTAAATTGGTTTAAGTAATATTTGGAGAGCAAAAGTAATGGGCAAACCCTTAGTTGGGTTTTATTTTGTTTTTTTTTTTTGCTGCAGGCTGCAGCCATTGTTGAATTCCTTAAGCAAGGGTGACTTGCTAAATACTTGCAAGCCGAGGTTGCTACGCCACGCGTTTTTAGCTGGGTATGTGCTAAGGCTTTTAACTTGCCTGAGAACGGCTCCAGCTAAGAGGCCAGCTAAAAGTTTTAGCAAGCGTGTAGCTACCGTTTTTTTTTATATGAACTCGACCCCAGCTAAATCGATTTAGCTTGTCTGAGTACAAAGCTTTAGGAGCAATTAAAAAACAAATTTTTGAAAATCGGTAATTATTTACTCTTTTTATTTGGGCAACTATGAGCCTAAGTTTTAAAATTTTGCTCAACTTTTAACCGAAGTACAACAACAAAAGCAGCAACAAAAACAATAACAGAATTTTTTAAATTTTTTTAACCGATTGCCTTAGAATAAAAAAACCGCTTGTAAATATCACTGTTAGTTTTATTGTAATTTAATATTTTGCAAACCTTTAAAAAATGGCACCTGAAGCTATACAGTACCCTTAATTTATCCACTGGACGTTGGACCACACTCACTTTTTGCAGAATAAAAATGACACAAACTTCAACGTGAAAAATTGTTATTTTGAGAATATTTTCCGCACCACTTTATTTATTTTTTTTCAGTAAATTAAATTAAATAATTTATTTGGCTGTACAATTTTCATGCAGACGAATATGCCAACAGCAACAGCCATAAGCAGCGGCACTGCATCTTGCAGCCCACACGTTACCCGGTTTGACTCTCCCGACAAGATCCCGGAGCGAATCGGCTATAGCTTTGCGCTCCTAGCGTTGCCATATTGTTAAAATTTGAGCGCCCCAGGGACTAGGCCTGTCGATAACTGAGTATTGATAGGCGCTTTCCTCTTTTTGATGAACCAAATACATCACTTAATGCTTTTAAACTTTTAATTGGCCTACCCTATATAATTGTAGGGGTGGAAAGGATATTTCGCCGACAATGCTAAGATGCACAATACGATCGATTCCTCATTCTGCTGTTAATCACAATGCCTCACCCCCTATTAATCTAATAACAAAAGCTCGATACCACACAGAGCTTTGATTACAAAGTGAATTTGTATGAAGTAAACAAAAGCAAAAGCTTTTGTTATTGCTTTCCTGTTGAAATTGCTGCTAGGCAGCAGGCGTTGAAAAAACCTTCCACATCTACGAACTCATCCAACCAGGAGGGACATCCATAACTATTACCACCAAAATGACAACGGAAGAGTCTAGCACTACGACAGGTATACAGAACTCCGTGTGTGTATTGTACACACACAGCCATAATTAGCTCTATCCAATTTGGAGACAAGCTAAAATGTTCCCCCAACTAATCAATTGATTTATGTTTATAGTTGCAGCTCCCACTGAATACAATTTTGAAGATAAGTTTGAGAAGTATTTGCGACGCATCTTCTACATGAAACCCACGACAGAGCCAATCCAGTATAATCCTTCTGTAATCGAATATTTTGGTGTTCTTAGTCTTACCGACTTACGTGCTCCACAGCGTAAATTGTGGGTCATCTACTATTGCTGTGGATCCACAGATGTGGAAAAGACTGTGGATAAAATACTCGACAAATATGGCAAAAAGAATATGTTTGAAATATTCCGAAAGCCCATCTTTAGTGGCGCTTCGTTGAGAGCCAGCGTTAAGAAGCATTTTTCCGAATTGAAGTGGTACACCAATGGCAATCTCTTGGAAGCTCCGCCAAAAAGCCATTTCAATGACGAACGTGTAGTGAAAGCAGTCACCGAATTGTACAATTACGAACGACAAAAGCTATTTAATTTCGTTAGTCTAAAATATCATTGGTTCAGGCAGTACAATCGTTAAGAGGAGTTAATTAATTGACCAGTTCTGTGATTTCATAGATTAGTGATAAAGTACCCGTTCATAGATTGTAATATACACCTACCATTTTTAACGATTTAATAAAAATATTTTATGTATAAGTAATTTAGATAGACTTTTTATTTTAGACATTCGTTTTTTTACAATTATAAGTTCTCCTAGAAACATTCATATATAACAAGAAAGAAAGTCGGTCAAGCCCGACTATAACATACTATGTACTTGTGAAGTGCTGCCCATCACCGTTGCGACCGGTGCTGCCATAAGTGTTTGTTTTCTTTATAACTTGACAACCGTTCATCCGATCTTTACCATTTCTTTGGCGGATCGATAAATAATCCTGATTACTAAATATGCCCAGAAGGAACGAACCTTTTATGAATAAAACTGTGAAAAACATGACATTTTTTCCAGATGAAGAGTATATATAATTAATAGGGTCGGAGATGCTTCCTTCTACCTGTTTCATAATTTTGCACAAACTTAATATACTCTGTGTACTTCGGGTACAGAGTATAAAAACATATTTAAGGCTTGTCTTAGAGCCGTCAGCTCTTCTGCTGTTCAACATTTAACTTGCGATACAAATATTAAATCTGGAAATTAATAAAATAAAACTATTTTACATCAACTTGTATTAAAAATCCGCATTTTATATTTTCCTCCTATATACCATAATATAGCACCCTCAATGTAATACCAGCCTATGGCGTTATCTAAAGCCCCGACGACCTCCTCTACCTCCAGCAATCCCTTTTTAAAGCATCGAAACTAGCAGAATAGGGCATCTTCCGATGTCTTCTGACTCCTTCCATTTACTTTATATCTCGTCTCGCCCTTAAGATTCAGGTTATAGTCGTCTGTTTCGTGACGTTATTGCAGAACTCAGCCAATACCGCATAGTTCAAATGCTTGAATATGCGCACTTCGCTCGATCTGGCCATGTTCTCGAGCTCTTTCTTGGTTTCCCCGGCTATGGCTGTAAGTACACTTCCTAATATTAAGTTGGTACAAACGTATGTAACAGCCAGAAGAAAGCATCCCCGACCCTATAAAGCATATATATTCTTAATCAGCATCAACAGCCGAGTCAATATAGCCATGGACATATTTAGTAATCAGAATTATTTATCGATCCGCCAAAGGTTTACCAAAAGATCGGGCGAAAGAGGCAGAAAGTACATTTCGCCAAAAATGCTGAAAATATGATCGACTCCCCATTTTCCGTTTCACAATATGACTCACCCTCTATGAATTTATTATCTAAAGTTTGGTGTCACACAGAATTGCTCAAGAGCTTTGTGTACGTGGTGAAATTTTATAAAGTAACCAAAAGCAAAAGCTTTAGTTTTTGTTTTCCTGTTGAAATGGTCACAAAGTTGTGTGATGATACCTTCCACATCTAAGAACTCATCAAACCAGCAGGAACATTCATAACTTGACCACTAAAATGGAAACGGAAAACCTTACCACCACCACAGGTAGTCAAACAAATAAACAAATGTACATAGTTTTCTCTGTCAAACATGATGACTCAAGCCATAGCAAGCAAAACTAATCAATTGATTTATGTTTATGGTTGCAGTTTCCACGGACTATAATTTTGAAGATAAATTTGAGAAACAACTTCGACTTATCTTTAGTATGAAACCGACGTCAATCCGTTGTAATCCATCTGCTATCGAGTATTTTGGTGTCCTAAGTTTCAACCATTCGCGTGTTCCAAGCCGAAAATATTGGGTCATCTACTACTGCCGACAGCCCGATGTTGAAAAGACTGTGGATAAGATATGCGAAGAATTTGGTGAAGAGAATATTATGAAAGAACTATTCCGAAGACCCATCTTTAGTGGCGCTTTATTGAGCGACCTCGTTAGGAAGCATTTTCCCGAATTAAGGTGGTATATCGATGGAAATCTACTGACAGCTCCACAAAAGAGCCCTCTCAATGATGAATTTATGTTGAAAACAGTCACCGAATTGTACAATTATGAAAGACAAAAGTTATATAATTTTGTTAGTCTTAAATATCATTCCTTTACGAAGAACAATCATTAGGACGGCTAAAATTAAGTTACCAGTTTTGTGATTATATAGATACGAGGTGTGTTCAAAAAGTATCGCGAATTTTGTGTTTTTTTCAAAAATTATGTATTTATTCATGAATATCTATTTTGTCCCCTTCAAAGTAATCCCCATGAGATATTATACACTTGTGCCAACGGTTTTTCCAATCTTCGAAGCACTTCAAAAAATCATTTTTTTTTATCTTGTTCAGCTCCTCCTTCGATGCCGTCTTTATCTCGTCAAGCGTAGCGAAACGTCGTCCTTTCATGGGCCTCTTCAGTTTAGGGAACAAGAAAAAGTCACAGGGGGCCAGATCTGGGGAATACGGTGGCTGCGGCATCATTAGTGTGTTGTTTTTGGCCAAAAAGTCGCGCACAAGCAACGATGTGTGAGCAGGGGCGTTATCGTGGTGCAAAAGCCAATTTTTGTTCTTCCACAAATCCGGGCGTTTCTGGCGGATTGCTTCGCGTAAATTGCGCATAACTTGCAGGTAACATTTCTTATTGACCGTTCTTCCCTGTGGCAAGAACTCATGATGCATCACGCCACTGTAATCGAAGAAAACTGTCAGCAAAACTTTCACATTCGACCGAACTTGGCGCGCTTTTTTCGGTCTTGGTTGAGATGATTGAGCTTTGGTTTCCACGTCATAACCATAAACCCACGATTCGTCACCAGTTATGACCCTCTGGAGCAAATTTGGGTCGTCGCGGACAGAGTTTAACATCTCATTAGCAATGTTCATGCGATGCTGTTTTTGGTCGCAATTGAGCAATTTTGGTACGAATTTCGCGGCGACCCGTCTCATGCCCAAATCATTGATAAAAATCGAATGGCACGAGCCAATCGATATGTTTAGGTCCTCAGCAACTTTTCTAACGGTGATTCGACGATTGGCCAATACCATTTTCTCCACTTCATTAATTTTTTCGTCTGTTGTTGAAGTGCTCGGGCGTCCGGCTCGCTCTTCGTCGTTCACATCTTCTCGGCCTTTTGAGAACATTTTGTACCACCGATAAACTTTGCTTCGGTCCAAGGTAGCTTCTCCGTATGCCACAGTCAACATTCGGAATGCATCCGCGCACTTAATTTCGTTTTTCACACAAAATTTGATACACGTTCTTTGATCCATTTTTTTGAATAGGTAAAAATCGAAGACGATCCAAAACACGTGCAAGCAAAGCTGCTGTCAACAATTAAGTGAACATTCAAAATGGCCGAGCTTGTCGGCATAAGTGAGAGACATGAGTACCAACATAACGAAACAAAAAAATCGAAATTCGAATATACGTAACCCGCGAAAATTCAAAATTCGCGATACTTTTTAAACACACCTCGTATGTGATTAAATATACCGCCATTTTGGCTAGATCAAGATATTTTGGAAGTGGACGTGTCTAGAGCTGTGGAAACGATGTGCTGGTGGTTATATACCAGCTTTTGGGCTCATGTTACGCAAAAGGAGCGCAAGTGGCCTCAAGTGCTACGTGGGATACTATTTATATTTCGGGAATTGGGCCCGTCGAGAGGAAATAAGGGCCCGGAGGGATACAGCTCACGGACCCCCATTTAATAAGAAATATTTTTCAACATAACGAAAATCATGGTGATACACATATAATGTATTTTTCGGCTTTAAAAAAAGTTAAGCGCATAATGTGGCTATTATCTTCGGCTGTAGTGCACCGATTTTTTAAAACTGGGAATAGAATTAAAGGAAATTTAATTATCTTTCCAAATGGGGTTGTTTGTTAAAATTTATTGAAATTTAGTGGAGTAATAAAAGGTTAAAGTTAAATTTTCACGAAAATTTCTTTTATTTTCTTGGTTTTTGATTTAGCATTTCAGTGTTAGTCTTCACAAAATGTCTAAATATTTGATTTTGACGTAATCGTCTATTTCGCGGTTAGTTTTTATCCAATTAAATTCGCTTTTTGCAATTTTGCAAAGTCATCCAAATCCAACTGCCTTGATAACTCGGACTCCAAACATAAAATCGCAAGACCAGTTAGACGCTTTTGTTTAGAACAAGATATGTGGAAGTTTTTGACTCTCGATAAAACAATGAAGGAGCGTTCTCCACTAGAGACAGTGACAGGGAGAGTACGAAAAATAGGGGAAAGTTAACTTCGGCTCGGCCGAAGTTTTGTGTTCCCTTGCAGCTTCAATTGAAAACAAAAAAGTTTTTCTAACTAAGACTACTTTTTGGACCTTACTTTTCTATGGGATCTATACTATATAGATGTCTGACTCGACCAAACTTGGTGAAATCATGGAAAAGCATAATACACTGTTAATTACGAAATTTGGAGGCGATCCCATTTAAAACAAAAAAGTTTTTTTCACTAGAACTTCTTTTTCGACCGATCATTCATACTGCAGCTATATGCTATAGTCATCCGACTCTGATACAACTTTGTAGAAATGTGTTAAAGTATATAAAATAAGAATATGCCAATAAAAAGGACGTTTTCATTAAAAACAAAAGTTTTCCTCACTCGAACTAGTTTTTTGACCGATCGTTCCTATGGGAGCTATAGGCTATTGTCATCCAATTTCGACCACACTTTGTGGAATTGTGTAAAAGTATATAAAATAAGTGTATGCCAATGATCAGGGCGTTTTTATTAAAAACCAAAAAGTTTTTCTTACTAGAACTAGTTTTTCGACCGATTTTTCCTATGGGAGCTATATGCTATAGTCATCTGATTTCGACCAAACTTAGTGAAATCATGGGAAGGGATAGTAAACTAAGAAATACAAAGTTTGGATGCGTTATAATTGAAAACAAAAAAGTTTTGCTAAAACTAGTTTTTCGACCGATCGTTCCTATGGCAGCTATATGCTATAGTCATGCGATCCGGCCGGTCCCGAAAAATGTGCAGAGTATTTGTACCGAAAGACTTCGTGCAAAGTTTGGTGAGGATAGCTTTAAGACTGACGGAGGAGATAGCATAGAAACAGACAGACGGACGGATAGACGGACAAGGCTAAATGAACTCATCTCGTCATGCTGAACAAGAATATGTATAGCTTATGTGGTCGGAAATGCTTCCTTCAATGCATTACAAACATCCGCACAATTTTATAATACCCTCTGCAAGTGTATACAAATAGAGGAAAGTTAAATTCGGCTCGGCCGAAGTTTTGTATAACCTTGCAGTTTGTTTTTCTAAATAAGACTACGTTTCGGACATTACTTTTTTATGGGAGCTATACTATATAGATGTCCGATTTCGAACAAACTTAGTGCAATCATGGAAAAGCATATCAAACTGTTCATTACGAAATTTGGAGGCGATCCAAATTAAAACAAAAAAGTTTTTCTCACAAGAACTCCTTTTTCGACCTATCATTTGTATTGCAGCTATATGCTATAGTCATCCGATACATAAAATAAATATATGCCAGAGTAAAGGACGTTTCCATTAAAAACACAGAAGTTTTTCTCACAAGAACTAGTTTTTCCACCGATCGTTCCTATGGCAACTATATGCTATAGTCATCCGATTTTGACCAAACTTTGTAGAATCGTGTGGGAGCATATATTTCGACTAAATTTGGTGGAATCATGGAAAAGCATAATAAACTAAGAAATACCAAGTTTGGAGGCGTTTCAATTGAAAACAAAAAGGTTTTTCCCACTTGAACTAGTTTTTCAACCGATCTTTCCTATTGCAGCTATATGCAATAGTCATTCGATCCGGCCGGTTCCGACAAATGTGCAGCGTATTTGTACCAAAAGACTTCGTGCAAAGTTTGGTGAGGATAGCTTTAAAACTGACGGAGGAGATAGCATTAAAACAGACGGACAGGGCTAAATCAACTCAGCTCGTCGTGCTGATCAAGAATATATATACTTTATGTGGTCGGAGATGCTTCCTTCTATGCGTTACAAACATCCCGACAATTTTATAATACCCTCTGCACATTTTTATACACTTGAAAAGTGTATTATAATTTTGCCCAGAAGTTTGGAACGCCTACAAGGAATCATCTCCGACCACATAAAGCATATATATTCTTGATCAGCACGAAGCGCTGAGTCGATGGAGCTTGTTGTACAGAGAATATTAAGTTTGTGCAAGGGTATGTAACAGCCAGAAGGAAGCATCTCCGACCCCATAAAGTATATATATTCTTGATTAGCATCAACAGCCGAGGCGATATAGCCATGTCCGTCTGTCTGTCCGTCTGTCTGTCTGTCCGTATGAACGCAGAGATCTCAGAGATGGTAAGAGGTTTGACGTCGATGGGACAAAAATTCTTATAATTGCAGGCAGATCAAGTTTATTTTCAATTTTGTTAGAAGGTTTGTTCCTTCTGGACATATTTAGTAATCAAAATTATTTATTGAACCGCCAAAGGAATGCTAAAGATTGGATGAACGATAGTCGAGTTATAGGGAAAATAAAGACTTAAGTTACGGTGATTTGATCTATGTTGCATCTTTTTAAGTACATGGTAAAGTTGTATGTAGAAGGTTTGGGTCCATGTCATTACTAAGTGATAAGTCAAGAAGCTTTGGTTTATGTCCGTGCTAAGTGTGTGGCCGGGTGGCTCAGCGTCAAGGGTGCTCGACCGCTGTGCAAGAGGTCGTGGGTTCGATCCCGCCTCGGAACATCTAATGAAAAAGTTATTTCTTTGAATAAACTTTACACCCGGTCACCCCTCTCTGCTGTTGGCGCTAGCTTTGTAGTAATTAGGCATGAAAAGCTTCTCAAACTGCCGTTCGGATTCGGCGTTAAACTGTAGGTCTCTTGTGCGAAAATTAGAAGCGCACAAGCCAAGAGATTGAGAGAGGCTCGGCTTTGGCCCTTTTACATAAGTGATAAGCTTTGGTTTGTGTCCGTGCTAAATAATAAGTAAACGCATTATTAAATGAAAAATTTACGCATTACGAGAGCTGAATGGTACCTGAGAACCAGGGATATTTGAAAGGACCTTGGAGTTCCCATGGTTGGAGATGTTATCAACAAGCAGGCCGCCATTTACCTTGACAAGCTATCTCACCACCCCAACAAACTGGCAAAAATCTTGTTAAGAAGACGGAGAATCCAAGGTGTACGTTAAAGGAGAAGGTTAAAGAGAGTCTTACCCAAGGACCTGAACTCACGGCGACTCTAGCAGGTCACCATTTACACCAAATTCTCACACTTTCTCGTTAAATACCTACATTAAAACACTACTTATACATTATCGGTAAGCCCAAATGGACACTGCCAAGTTCTGTAAAAACCGACTTTCTTTCTTGTTTTGGGTTCAGAATGTACATTTCCAGTGGAAACACCAAACATCAAAATGAACATTTGTATGGAATCGACAAATTTCAAAATGTACATATGTATCAGTGTATATATGTGTCAGTGGAATTAGCCTATTAGATTGAAATGGGCGCACATATGTACATAAGTAATTACATTGCAGGTAGATTCGTTCATACTCGTACATATGTAAAGTGAAAAATCCAACGTCCAATAAAATGTACATGCATATTTATGTCTCTGTTTAAGTCGATTAAGCTGATTCAGCCCAGTAAAGGTACACAGAGCATATTAGATTTGTGCAAATGTATACAATAGGAAGCATCTCCGACCCTTTAAAGTATATTTATTTTTGATCACATTCAACTGCTGAGTCGATATTGCTAGGGCCGCCTGTCAGTATATTTTCAGCGTTGCAAAATACATACCGCAAAATACATACTCTTCCGCAGTTACAGCGGTGCTTGATCAACTTTCTTATTTTTTTTTATATTTCTAATTGTTGACTCTGCTGTTACACACATGCACAAAAAAATGTCAATTTTTTTTGAACCGAACCAAAAGTTGTTCGGAACGGGTTCGGATTCACCTATTTTTGTGCACGTGGTTCGGTTTACTGTTTGGTTCACAGTTAAAATAAAGCCGGAATTCCAGGTTCGAGCCGGTTTTCAGCCCTGGTATATGCATTTCTTATATAAACATTTCTCAGTTTAAAATTTTAAACAAAAACACTATACCTTAAATACGCGTTTTCTCAATGAGCCAATAAGTTTTACTCTACCTAAACCGTTACTGTTGGTATGGTCTCATCGTCTCACCGCTTGATATCAAGCGATAAACGCCCTCCGAATCTTGACTGAAAACTGTGCGGAGAATTGCGCGCAAAAGATGTTTTGTTCCTTTAATTTTGCCAACAAATTACTGTATTTAATTTAATCAGACACAGAAAACTTATTACTTTGTTTATTTTCCAGAAAAAAAACATGTAAGAGCTAGAAATATATGTATATAAAATATTTGGGGTGTGTAGCAAGAACGAATCCATGAACAAGTCCTCCTATGTATTTATAAATTATTAAATCATTCTTCATATACATAGATCAATTCATATGCTCTGAAAATTTCACTTGCAGGCTAAACTATTAAACAATATTAACTTACTTAAACTATGTAAATTATTAAAGTAACTTAAAATACTTTCTTCCATTTCAGTTTTGGATTCGCTCTAGTCTATATAACAAATTTCCACATCATCATCAACCTCATCCTTGATATCCTTATCCACGGCCACTGCGTTTTGAGCATCGGGCAAGATGCATTCCTCACTTTGTCCATGATTCACAATAAATGAATTGCTGCTGGTCTGGCTTTTCGTGGAGAACACAGAGGCAGATGTTTCGGCCATGTGTTCTACTGGCTCTGGCACATTGGGTTTGGGTTTGCTGACCGCAACTGCAGATGTCGGTCGTCTTAATGTTGTGCTCTGTGCTTGTGGTCGTGTATAGATTTTCTGATGTATGCTTGGCTTGAATGATATCATTGTTCCAGATCCAAGTCGCTTTACACTACGTATGATTGGTGATTGTGTCTGAGTTGGCTTAACCACCTGTTAATAGAAGATGTTTAGAGAATATAATTTTTATTGCACTATGTCAAAAGATTAGTACCATTTTAAGCAAAAGTGCTGTAAATTCATGATAAAATAATTAAAAGTAGCGCACTGCGCCGCTTCGATATTCTCAGTAGTGTAGTCCGGTATATTGAACTGACATGCTTTTGATTTCCTGGTGAAGGAAGGAAGTAATAACTTCTGGCGCATGCAAAAAGACACTTCCTGTTGCGCTACCTTGTAGTTATTGCATTATAAATTAGTCTGTAATATCGTCTAATATTTATCCTAAGTGATAAATATGGCAAGGACTCGTAAATTTTCAAAACTGTTAAGGGAAAAAATGAATATAAGAGAGCAGTTCGATTCGATTAAATTCAAATCTATGGCATACACCACTATTCTAAAACGAGAGCATAAGTTAAAGTCGGTCCTGCCCGACTTCGATATACCCGTTACTCAGGGCAATTAGTGTTTAATAGCCTTTTCCCTATGTTTATCAACAGAGCATTAAAATTAATGTGACCATTTCAACATAATGTGAGCAAAAAGTGCATATGGCTCCAAAAAGTATGCAACGTTTTATTGACTTTTATAGCTCTGGTATTTATTTTTCGATCTTTATGAAACTTTCAGTGATTATAGATATTGGGCACATATATTTCACTGCAAAATATGAGCTTGATATCTCTCAAATTGTTGGAGTTATTCAACATTTTTTTATTGTGGGGGCGGGAGGGGGCGTGGCCAAAATATGAAATAAACTTGATCTGCGTAGGGACAATAGGAGTCTACATACAATTTGGTGGCTTTAGCTCTTCTAGTCTCCGAGATATAGGTGTTCTTACAGACAGACGGACATGTCCAAATCGACTCGGCTGTTGATGCTATTCAAGAATATATATACTTTATGGGGTCGGAGATGCTTCCTTGTGCCTGTTACATACGTTTGCACGGCTTTAGTATACCCCTTTTTTCTACGAGAAACGGGTATAGTCATCAAGGAATTGAACACTACCTTGCGCTTAAATAGGGACAAGAATTTCTCAACATTTCCATTTTTCTAATTGTTTTCATAGCATTTGGTTGCTATTGTCATGTGCTTTGCTTTTTTTTGTGCCAGACAATATTGTCCATCTTTAGAGAAATGAGATACGTGGATAGCTTATTATCATAATTTACTTTAAATTTTGCTTTGAATATGGTGAGAATGTTTCACTTTTTGCATTCACTTGAATGGGAACAGATACACTCATAAAAAAAAGTCCCAAATTAACCCTTAAAATTAGAAATTCGCCTTTGAAATCCGTCCTAAGGCGACTCACCCTAAAACTTAGAAAAATAATTTCTAAATAATTTGGGAAGCTTTTCTTAACCAAAGGGCTACTTTTCTTAGAACTAGAATCTCTTTCTATATCATACAGGCCTGTTCCGGTTTTCACTTTCACTAAATTTGCTCGAATTCGATTTGGCTACCTGTTCCGGTCTTCACAATTCGATAGTTTTACTCGATTTGAATTCACATTGCTTGGAGCCGATGAATTCAAAAGTAAATGCGATTTTGTACATAAAGGCGTTAAATTAATGGCTTAAAGTTAATTTTGTACCAATGTTTAGCGTCTTTAGATACTTTTTGCAATTTTACATTCCCTTAAAAATTATTTTAAATAAAAAAATTAATAATTTTTATGAACAGCTTCGATTTTGCCACGTGCCATCCAAATCGAATTCACATATTTTGTTCAAGCTGTTCTGGTTTTCACTTGTTTATGAAACGCTGGGAAAATGTTAATAAAATGCCCTTAAAAATTGAAACGACATTTTAAACACCTATATTCAACTACTATCAACTATTTTGAGTGATTATTTATTGGATTGTTTTGATTCACCAGTTGATTAAGGTGAAAGTGTAGTCAACGGAAACAATTTGGAAATGAAACACTCGAATTGCAAATCGTTCGAATACCAGAACAGTTAAAACCAAATCGTTCGATTTTGTTTTCATTTGAAATCGAAGAAATATGTGAAAACCGGAACAGGCCTGATAGAAACTATTTTCTTAAAATAAGAAATTTTTTTTCTAATATAGAGACAAATGTTTCTTAATAATAGAAAGGTATTTTCTTAAAAGCAGAAAAAATTGTTTAAGACCACCGGTTCAGGTCTACCACCGGGTCCAGGTCCACTACCGGGTCCTGGTCCAGCACTGGGTCCAGGTCCATCCCAATGGACACCTCCTGGTCCACGTCCACCACCGGTTCAGGTCAAAATCCACCACCGGTTCAGGTCCACCACCGGGTGGGTCCAGATCCACCACCATGTGACCAGGTGGTCCAGATCCACCACCGGGAGGTGCAGATCCACTACCGGGTGGGTCCAGATCCCCCACCGGTTCAGATCCACCTACCGTGTCCAGATTCACCACCGGGTGGTCCAGATCCTCCACCGGATGGGTGGTCCAGATCCACCACCGGGAGGGTCCAGATCCACCACCAGGTGAGAGGTGGTCCAGATCCACCACCGGGTTGGTCCATATCCAGTTCGCCACCACTGGTCCAGGGTCCCAGTCCACCACCGGTCCAGCTCCAGGTCCGCTTCGTTCGAACAACACACCCCAGCTGCTTGGATCAAATTTTTATTAAATAAATAAAAACTTTCAGGGACTGACTGGCATTAGAACCCAAGACCATTGTCGCGCGCAACGACGGCGGCCGCTTAGACGGTTAGGCTATTTCACAACGTTGCAGTGGCACGTATGAATGGGCTACTTATATTTCTGCACTGGAGCAAACATTTCTGAAATCTAACGCCTTTTTTCTAAAAGCAATGGCTACTATCGCCATATTTTTAAGAAAATTAGTTCCAGAAAATTTTTCTGTTTTTAAGAAATTACAGTAGTCTCTTTAAGGGCTACTATTTTCTAAAATTAAAGGTTAATTTTGCCCTATTTTAAAGAAAAAGACTTTAGAAAAATGCGCCCTATTATCAGAAAAATCTGGCCTTTTCTTGTTCTAAGAAAAGTTTTTTCTAAAAAAATTTTTTTACGGCATATTTTTCATATCTTCAGAATACAAATTTTAAAATAGGGCGATTTTCTAAAATTCAGGGCGAATTTTTTTCTGAGTGTAGGATTTCTTCATTCTGAGTAAAAAGCCACTCTATGAAGCTTGAATTTTTTACAAGAATTTCGTTTTAACTATAAAAATAGGGGAAAGTTAACTTCGGCTCGGCCGAAGTTTTGTATACCCTTGCAGCTTCCATTGAAAACAAAAAAGTTTTTCTAACTAAGACTACTTTTTGGACCTTACTTTTCTATGGGATCTATACTATATAGATGTCTGATTTCGACCAAACTTGGTAAAATCTTGGAAAAGCATAATACACTGTTAATTACGAAATTCGGAGGCGATCCCATTTAAAACTAAAAAGTTTTTCTCACTAGAACTTCTTTTTCGACCGATCATTCATACTGCAGCTATATGCTATAGTTATCCGATTTTGATAAAACTTTGTAGAAATATGTCAATGTATATAAAATAAGATTATGCCAATGATAAGGAAGTTTTCATTAAAAACAAAAAAGTTTTTCTCACAAAAACTAGTTTTTCGACCGATCGTTCCGATGGGAGCTATATGTTATAGTCATCTGATTTCGACCAAACTTTGCAGAATTGTGTAAAAGTATATAAAATAAGTGTATGCCAATGATAAGGACGTTTTCATTACAAACTCACAAAAACTAGTTTTTCGACCGATCGTTCCTATGGCAGCTATATGCTATAGTCATCCGATTTCGACCAAACTTAGTGAAATCATGGGAAAGGATAGTAAACTAAGAAATACGTGCTTTGGAGGCGTTTCCATAAAAAACAAAAAAGTTTTTCTAACTAAAACTAGTTTTTTGAACGATCGTTCCTAAGGCAGCTATATGCTATAGTCATCCGATCCAGCCGGTTCCGCCAAATGTGCAGCGTATATGTATCAGAAGACTTCGTGCAAAGTTTGGTAAGGATAGCTTTAAAACTGACGGAGGAGATAGCATAGAAACAGACAGACGGACAGCCAGACAGCCCTGCCCGTCTAAATCAACTCAGCTCCTCATGCTGATCAAGAATATATATACTTTATGTGGTCGGAGATGCTTCATTCAATGCGTTACAAACATCCGCACAATTTTATAATACCCTCTGCAAGGGTATAAAAACAAATAATAAAGTCGGTCAAGCCCGACTATAATATACTCTGTACCTCCCAAAGTTTATGTTAAGTTGTGTGAAGTGCTGCCCATTGTCGTAGCGACCGGTGCTGCCCAGCATAATTGTTTATTTTCCCAATAACTCGACCTTGGCTCATCCGATCTCCACCATTCTTTAGCGGATCGATAAATAATGCTGATTACTAAATATATTTAGAAGGTCCGAAATAAAAAAGCTGCAACGAGCTGTTTTGAGTAAAATCGCTCAGCCTTGCGACAAATGCGATACAAGTAAACTTAACACTCAAAGCTCGTTGAGCTCATTCAAGATCATGCACATAAGAAAAAATGCAAAAGCATGCGAGTATAAGCGAATCATTGTATTTGCAAGACCCGAGTATTACCAAGTACAATACTCGCGTTGACTTCGTTGCTGCGGCTGCGAGTAGCTACAAGACTTTGTTGCCGAAATCAAAAATCTGCTTAGAGCTGTTTCGAGCCTACCTTATACATGAGTAAGCACAGTCTGAATAAAGAATAACTTGTAAGAAAACGATATGGCTAAGCTTACTTCTTCTATGCCGAAGTTAGATAGGCGTCCAAACCTCTGAACCGATCTTCACGAAATTTTCACAGTATTGTCATCACGATCATGAAAAAGTCATAGTCTATGTGTCATGTCTGTGAACCGGTTCAAAAGCTGTTAAAAACGGCTCAAAAGTGATTTAGAGCCACTTCTCAGAAGTTGTAATTTGGTATGTATGTTGAGAATATGGAGTTGGATATTTTACTGTTTCAAAAATCTAACCGGTTTAAAAGTGGTTCAAAGCCATATCTAAGAAGTTACTTATGCTATGAACTTGAAATTTTGTTATGTAGGTTGGGAATATTGAGTTGGATATTTTACTGCTTCGTAACCGAGTTTGAACCGGTTCAAAAATCGAACCGGTTCAAAAATCGTACCGGTTCAACAGTAGCTACTAACTTGATATTTGGTATGTAGTTTGCTAATATGGAGTTGGATATTTTATGAATTCTAACAGGTTTCGAACCGGTTAAAAAATATTTCGGATGCATATCTCAAAAGCTATAAATAGCTTGAAGTTTGGTTTGTATTTTGAAAATATGGAGTCGAATAATTACCTGTTTCAGAGCCGGTTTTGAACCGTTTCAAATAAGGAACCGGATCAAAAGTGGTTCAGAGCCATTTCTCAGAAGCTTTTTATAAATCGAACTTGAAATTTGGTATTATGCTTGGTATTACGGATTTGGATATTTAAATGGTTCAGAGCCGGTTTCGAACCCGTTCAAAGTGGTTCAGAGCCATTTCTCAGAAGCTTTTTATGAATCGAACTTGAAATTTGGTATTATGGTTGGTATTATGGAGTTGGATATTTCAATAGTGCAGAGCCGATTTCGAACTGGTTCAAAATTGGTTCAGAGACATATCTCAGAAGCTATTCAAGCTAAGATATTGAAATTTTGTATATAGGTTGGTATTATGGAGTTGGATATTTTGAAAGTCAGGACCTGCTTCGAACTTATTTAAGCTACGAACTTGAAATTTGGTCTGTAGGGTGGGAATGAGTAGTTGAATATTTTGCTGGTTCAGAACCGGTTTCGAAGCTGGTCAAAAATGGAACCGGTTCAAATGTGGTTTTGAGCCATATCTCAGAGTTTATTTAAGCTGTAATGTAAATGTAAATAAAAAGAGGTCTGAAGGGTTATAATGTGAGTGTAAGGCGTTTACCAAATTTCAAAATTTACTTAATTTATAAACTGGAAATTTGGTGTATGGGTTGGAAATATGAAGTCTGATATTTTGCCCATTTAAGACTTGGTTCGAAAAAGGTTCAAATGTTAATGTCGATTTGCAACCTTGAAACATAAGAGGGTGACACGGAAATCTCAAGTAATTTTCGTATAATCGCATGTATTTCAAACTAAATCTGATTGCATTTATATGTAAAGTGACACCAAAATGCTAGGCTACTAGATTAGATGGCGAAAGTTGAGCGAATCGGAACCGACTGTTCGAGGCCAAGTAGATTTAGTTAGTAGGTCCAAATCGCTGACCATTCACCATCTGATCTATCAGCCGAAGATGTACTTGTCACTTCTCATATAAAGGTAAAAAAATTTAAAATTGAGATACTCTCACAATGCAAAGGACCCGGGCGACGCCGGGTATTGAGCTAGTTATTAATAATAGCCGAGTTAAAGAACGCGAACATTAAAAAAAATTTGGCAAATACCATTAAAAAGACTTAAAATTCAAAACTGCCGAGTTTAGGTGCTTTTACTTTAAAAAAAAAACAAAAAATTCTCACTTAGACCCATTTTCAGACCGATTGTTCGAATAGGAGCTATATGTATAGTCACCCGATTTTGACAAATTTTTTTAAAATTAGGTGAAAGCATATAAAACAAACAAATACCAAATTGTAAGTCGGTTCCATAAAAAACAAAAAGATCTTCTCACTAAGACTATTTTTATACTCTGTACCAGAGGTAAACAGAGTAAAATAAGTTTGTGCAAAAGTATATAAGAGCCAGAAGGAAGCATCTCCGACTCTATAAAGTATATGTATATATTCTTGATCAGCATCAACAGCCGAGTCGATTTAACCATGTCCGTATGAACAAACAGATCTCAGAGTTGGTAAGAGATAGAGATTTGACATGTATGGGGCATATGTTTCTTATACTTGCAGGCAGATCGTTTATTTTCAATTTTTGCCACGCCCCCTCCCGCCCCCGCCAATTGGAAACAAGTAAGGGAGCTGTAGTCGAGTGCCCCGACTACAAAATACCCTGTTCCCTTGATTTCGTGTGTTTTCCTTTACATACACACACACTCCAACATGCAAACAAACGAATGCGCGCATGCGGCCGCGCGCGATAACTGACAATGACCACCCTCTCTACCACAAGCAAAATGGATTCGTATATAACTTTGGTGTTTTTGTCCGATCTTATTGATCTTTTCAGAATAGATAGATATTGGGCCTTACATGATATATATAAAGTATCAAGGGTCTAACTTAAAAATTGTGTTAAAAATTGTGTTTTTTTGCACGTTATCCCATAACCCCCTTAAGGCACGGCTAACAAGGATACCAAAAAAAAATTTTAATTAAACTAAAAGGGCCGGTTTTCAAGTAAAGCTTCCATTTTTAAATTTTTTGTATGAACCAAAGTGGATATTTCCTGTGTAATTTGACTTTTTCAAAGGTTCCTTAATGAGGTTTCTTATGAAGTTTTTGTTATAGGTAAGATTTGTAGAGGTGCAGTCTAAGCTGGCAAAGCTTTATGACCTAGCTGGGATATGAATTTTTTGTTAATTCACCTTTCTTCGCTTCGTCTTATGATCCAATAACTACACGGTAGCGCAACCGGCAGTGACTTTCGTATGCCTGACCAGAGGTACGCCTTCAACCATTGGGTTCGAACTCAGTTTGTAAATCTCATTGATGCTCATCAAGAATAAATGTAGGGTCGGGGAATGATTCTGCCTTACCTTTCCCTTATACCTTTGGTTGTATACAATTTAATTTATTTCAATTTTAAACAAAGTTTTCTATATTTGGGACTCCATATTCATCAGAAAAGAACAGTTCCAGGCTTAAAACTTTATGGCCATTGTATGGTTTTATTAAAAAAAAGCGGATACTTTGTTGGTGCCTCTTCTATCTTTCTCCCATCTATACATTTTATATTAAGGGACCTTACTATATCTTCCTTTTGATCCGAGTCCCTATGCCTAGACTTTTTGCTTATACAGCGAGGACACTGTTGACACACTGGATCATACCAAATCTCTCTACTAGCTCTACGAAATAATTAAATGCTACAAATAATACATATTAAAAGTTTATTCTCAAAATGGATCAAAAACAATACCCACCTTGGTGTGGGCTTCATTTCCAGGTCTGGCCAAGTTGGTTGAGGCTGGAGCTGATGGTGTTGCTGCTGTTCCCGTCATTCGAGTCACCAAGTTGCTTGCTGCTGAAGGCTTGCTACTACTGGCCTGCGGCGTAACCTTTGATGGAACACACTGGTACCCGATTATGTTGCGCTCCGCATCATAGACGGGAATGCTGGCTGCCAGTGAGCTGGGCAAATGAACTTGCTTGAGCAGAGCTGTTGTTTTAGGTGTAGATGTTTTGGCCAGAACTGAATTGCTGGGCGGAGGGATCGGCACAACTGGCGTTGAGGGCGTCACCACCGAGCTTAAGCGTAGCGTTGACAATGTGGTGTTGGTATTGGTGGCTCTATTAAGATAATGCACATAGTTCTCCAACAATTTGGTGCCTACATCCACATCAATGGGTAGCAGGGTACTGGTTTTCACAATTTCCTCAATGGTCCGCTGTCTTTCCAGCACTGTTAGAGTAGAGGCTCGCCGGCTTAGCTCCTGCAAGACTAAGTCAAATAGCTGGACTCGGGTTTGTAGCTCGACGCGCTGCTTATCCTTGGGACAAATGGGTGGCAGCTGAAGCAGAGCAGCAGGCAGGTTCGAGGATGGTGCAGGTAAAGCAGTGCCGGGTGGATTCACTTTTTTTGTTAATGTAGTACCACGAGGCAACTGCTTTGTCAAATCATCTAGATTGCAGATAACAGGCGGTGCAGGACCATCAGGAACAACGGGAGTGACAATAGGAACTGGTAGTCTAGGAGGCATTGGAGTCTCTGGATGATGTAAATTCGGAGCTGTAATACCACCGCCCGTTCGAGGCGTTTGCTCATCCCTCCTATCCTTGGCCAACTGGTCCAGCTTAGCCCGCACCTTATTCGGCATGTTCTTATCCTGCTTCGAGATGAACTTTGTGGATATAACCACAAACTGCGGCAACTCCAGGACTGGCACCTCTGCCTTGTCATGCAAACGAGTCGGATCAATGGCCCGCATCGGTCCATCCAGGTTGGGACAGCAAAAATCGAGACCCACTTCGCCATACGAACGCTGATAACGGGTGGGATAGAGAAACGAGAACATTTTGGTTGAACCGAATGTGAGCTGTTGCTGGTTTCTGTTGCTGCTGCTGGCCGATGGAATGGATGAGCTGCACCTACTGCTAGCTGAGGGAGTACTTATGCTGATAATTTGTACAGCTCTGGGTACTGTCACAGCAGGAGTAGTAGGGGGAAGTGACTCCTCCACTTCTGCTTTTACCTCTTCTTGTACGGGCATGGGTAAGGCTTTGTTGTGGGTTACTGTCGACTTTGCCAATTTATTGCCTTCTACCGTAGGTATATGCCGTCCGGATACTTGCTGGGCGGTGGCTTTTGCCTGTTTCTCTTTTTGCTGCTGTAATACCTGTTCTTGAAGCCATTTTTGTAACACTCTGCGATTGAGTCGGATGCGAAGTTGTCGCAGCTTGGGAAGCAATGGCTTAACCGGCATTTCCGCTGATTTTGTGTTCTCCGTCATCGCCACTGCCAGGGTCTCCACCGGCATCTCCACTATCACAGGTTTCTCCGGCATCTTCTCTGCCAAGGGCTTCTCCAGCATTTTAAGTACCTTGGGGTTGTCCAATATCTTCACTGGCATGGACTTCTTCGGAATCTCCACTGACAAGGACTTTTCCAGTATTTCCACTGCCATTTCCGGCATCTCCACTGATTTGGGTATCTCAGGGATCTCCACTGCTTTGGGTATCTCCGGTATCTCTACTGCTCTGGGTTTCTCTGGTATCTCTACTGCTCTGGGTTTCTCCGGTATCTCCACTGCCTTGAGCTTTTCTTGCAAAAGCGTGATTGCGGGTGGTGGTGTCGGTATGGAAGCCGCTGCCGTGATCATAACAGGAAAAGCCATAGATGTGGCTGTCGTTTCTGTCTCCTCCTGCTCCTTCAGCCGTTTGGCTTTGACTGGATCAGTAGCTGCATCCGTTTTGCGCTTTCGGGAGTAGCCGTGATTTACGAGTTGCAGCAGAGGTTCCTCTAGTTCCTTACGTAAACGTCGAGAAATCTTTAGTGCCGAGGAATCTTTGGTTCCGGGAGTTGGCGTTCCGGCCAAGGAGCGAGTGTTGCTGACAGCTCGTGTCATGTGTGGAGGCATAGTCGAAGCTATTGGTTGGGCTATCGGCAACTGTTTTGCCACGGCACTATTTGATTTTGATGTTTCGGCAGAATCCAATGATTTTCGAGCAGGTTCAATGGCATCATCCGACATTAGCATGTGCTTTTTGGTAGTTGGACCAGCTTCAGCAGACTTGCGGGACCCCGTTTTTTGACGGTGCCTCTTTTGGAACAATGAATTCTTGGCAGGCGAATCTGTTGAAGCCTTACTACCCGCTTCATTGGACTCTTGGCTAACCAATTTTTCGTCTGGCTCCCCAGTTGTGGACAAATTTTTACCGTGCACGGACTTTTGACTCACCTCAATTGCAGTTTCACCAGTATTAAGCTCTTCCGTGACATTTACTTGATTTGTGGCCATTTTGGACCTACGAGTATCAACTTTTGTACTCTGGTCCGGCTTAGATATAGTTGGAGGATCGCCTGATTTTTCCCCTTTTTTGGCTACTTCTGATTTAGGTGCACATTTCTGGGGGGCCTCAGTTGAAGGATTCGATTTTTTTAATGCTTCCAGCAATGACTTGCGGCTGTTCACTCTTTTACTCTGCTCCGGTTTCGTTGCTGAAGCATCGGTTAGTTTATTTCGTTCGGCAGATGGTTGCCTCTTTCGGCTGTCCACTTTTGTAATCTGTTCTGCCTTGGTAGCAGATTTCAGCGAGGCAACAATTGGAGTAACAGCTGGTGTGGTTTTAGTTCGTTCAGTGGGCAGTTCCGCCTTGCGGTTGTCCACTTTTTTATTCTGCTCTGCTTTTGTTGCAGTTTTCTGCGAAGACACAGGTTGAGTAACATTTGGTGTGGCTTTAACTCCTTCGGTAGGCAGTTCCGACTTGCGGTTGTCCACTTTTTTACTCTGCTCTGTTTTGGTTGCAGTTTTCTGCGAGGACACAGGTTGTGTAACTCGTTCAGCAGGCAGCTCCGACTTGCGGTTGTCCACTTTTTTACTCTGCTCTGCCTTGGTTGCAGATTTTTGCGAGGACACAGGGGGAGTCACAGCTGGTGTGGTTTTAGCTCGATCAGTAGGCAGTCCCGCCTTGCGATTGTCCACTTTTTTACTCTGAGCTGCTTTGGTTGCAGTCTTCAGTGTGGACACAGGTTGAGTAACAGCTGGTGTTGCTTTAACTCGTTCAGTAGACAGTTCCGACTTGCGGCCATCTTCCTTCTTCGTTTGTTCTAACTCTGGCAAGGATTTCTTGGCGGACCTAAAAGTTCCAGACTGTTCTTCCTGTTTCTTTTCCGTTACACTTGAGGTCTTTGACTTGTTAGTCTGCATTTTCTTGGACACCTTAGCTGAGACTTCGGACTTTCTCACAGTCTTTTCGATAGATGTTGTTGCAGTATCCGTCTCTTTAGCTGGCAACACGGATACGGATATGTTAACCTTTCTTAGGGTCACCAATTCTTCTTTGCTGGTTGCCGCATGGTCTGTGCCCCCTGCTGGTAACGATTTCTGTGTTAATATCGTGCAGCTCTTGAGATTGTCCCCTCCTCCTTCTTGAACTGGCGAATCTTTCTCCTTCTCCAATTTGTTATTACTGCCAGGCCTTCGTATATCCAAATTGGGGCCAAGCAAAGTTTGCATTAGAGATTTTTTCGGAGAGGAACTGGCCGTACCTAAGGCCTTCTTTCCCGAAACTGTAGTGATGGCGATTTTGGGTGGTGACTTAAAGATAGATGAAACTCCTTTAACAACAGACTTGTTTTTGCCATCTTTATTTGCTGGAGTTTGGGAAGCCGTTAGTATGGTCTCCTTGTTTAAAATAGAGATGAAAGAGCCCTGAGAATTTGGTTTGGAACGCTTCTGTTCTGATAGATCCTCTTCCGATCGTTTGCGACGACGTGCTGGAAGAATGATTTAAAAATCAAATAGAAATAAAGTGGGATGAACAAACTCCGAGCTTACTTGACTTGCCCATGGCTGGGTCAGAAGTTTTCTGAGGCGGTTGTTGTGGCTGTGCCTGTGGCTGAATCTTCTTTCGCTTGGCAGCTTCTAAAATGTAAGAGAAGATTGGGATATGAAACATATTAGAAAATTGCCTAATAACATTTTGATCGAATAATTGAAATTTAAATAATTGTCAAGTTTTATTAACCATCTGGAAGTGGTGGGGTATCTGCATCCAAGCGTTGACGTAAAGACCGTTTAGAAGGATTCAATTCGATGGCTTCCCCTGTGACACCTGTTGTTTCTGAGGAGGCCGACTTGGATTTGGGTGAGTCTGGAACTAAGTCAGTTATTTCCCTTGAGGCGGATTCGGACTCGGCTGAAACTGGAACTAAATCAGTTTCTTCTCTGGACGTTTCCTCTTTAGCAGTTTTTGCAACTTTTTCAGCTGCGTCAGTTTCTTCCATTGAGAGTTTCTCAATAGCTGCTTCTGCAACTTGTTCAAGCTCCTGAGACGTATTAATCCCAAACATATCCCTTAGGTCAGATTCTTTATTTGAGATTAATACAGAATCCTTGAAAATCGTAACATTTTCTATGGATGTTTGTGTGGCTGCAGCTGAAGCTTGCTCTAAATCTTCGGACAAACTCTTCTCTTTATCGTTTTCAACCTCACCCAATGATTTTACTTCAGCAATTTGCTCTAAGTTCTCGTTTAGACGCTTGGACATGACTCTCAGTTCGGTCTTTTCAGTCTTTAACCATTTGGAAGTGGGTGTTTTCTTGATGAGTACGCGTAGCCGGCGACAGGAACTCCTGGTAGAGCTGGGGGATGATGGAATTTGTGGTCGCTCCGGTGTAGTGGACGTCCTTAAACTTTGACGTATTTTTATTATTTTGCGGCTACTCTTTGAACGGTTTTTTCTTCTTTGACCAAAAAGGCTTTTGAATTTCTTTTTTTTCTTGGGAACGGACCCTTCCACTTTTGATGGTGCATCTTCGTTTTTTTCTTGAGTGGTGCTTTCAGGTGGATTTGGTTCCGTTTCATTTATATCCGGTGATGAGGGTGCCGCCTTTGGTGGCACATCCTTGTTAATTTCTTGAGTGGTTCTTTCAAATGGATCTGTTTCAGTTTCATTTATATCCACTTCAACGGATGCCGGTTCCATTTTTAATTCGTCAGTATTGTCCTTTTTCTTTTGTGGTTTTCTTCTAAAACCAAAAAGGGCTCGAGATTTCCTTTTCTTGTGAACGTTCTTTTCCAATTTCTCAGTAGCAGACTCTTGGCAGGAGGTCTTTGCTACAGCTGGTTCCTTTTTAGACTCGGAAATGGCTGTTGCTGGATTGGGTATAGAATTTTCTGTGGCCGGATTTTGTTTGCTATTATCTATTTTCAGAGCAGCATAAATCAAATCTATTTCGGTTTTTGATTTTGTTTCTGTAGATTTTGTAGGGGGCGTTGAGATGGATTTCAAAGCTGGCTCCGGTTGGGCTGGTTCTTTCGATGTTATAGGCTCTGGGTTAACTTTAAAATCTGGTTCCTTAAGTTTGCTGACTTCGTTTTGGGCTGCCACTGAATCAGCAGTTGTTTGAACTTTTTCAGTTTCTAACTCGACTGGTGCAAGTTTATATTCTGATTTAGACTCTTCCAAAGCTGGAACTTGTTCGAATTTCACGTTGTCCTGGTTCTCATTTGAATTTGAAACTGTTTCTGGTTCCTCAGTATTGTCCTTTTCGGACTTCTGCTTTCTTTCTTTAGATGTTTTTCGCTTTGATCTGGATCGGGAATCTGTCTGAATGTCTTGGCTAGTTTGCATAACTGGTTGTTCTGACTCGATTGTCAATGGATGTACCTCCGATTGTATGTTTTTATCTTTGCACACTTGTTCCTGAACCTGCGCTGAAGCCTTTTCCTGATTATGTGCCAAATTCTTATCAACCATTTCAACTGATGGTTGGACTGGTTCCGATTCCTTTTTATTTTTGCTTGGTGTTCTACTCATATCTTTACTAGATCGGTCTTTAGATTTCTCCTGAACAGGAGTCACTTGAACTATCAGTGATTTAGTTTCATTTTTCTTATCCTTTGATTCTGTGCTTTCTATAGCTGGTTCCGTTTCTTTCTTATTATGCCTTGATTTTCTGAACTTTCCCTCAGTGGTTTCATCTTCAGTGGCTTGCTCAACAGGCTTAGACCCGATAAATCTCTTCTCACTTGGTGACGCATTTCTTTCGATATCCTGAGGGGTTATTTCTTTAGTCAGCGCTTGTTCTGATTCATTTTTCATTTGATTCTTCCGAGTGCTCCTACTAGAGCTTTCCTCAGCCAGTTTTGAATCGCTGGTAGATGTTCCTGGTACTGAATCTATGCCATCTAGTTTCGGATTTCTATTCGAATCCTTAATGGTTCTTTTTTTATGCGTTGTATGAGCTGATTCCGATTCAGATTCCCTTATATTTTCTGATAATTCTTTATTTTGTCTTATGTTTATTGAATTATCCTTAGCGATTTTCTCTTCAAGGCTTTCCGATTTCTCTTTGGGTTCCGCGATTTTATTTCCATCTTTATTGATTCTCCCTCTAGGACTTTTTAGAGCTGGTTTCGATTCATCTTTTGTTGATTCCGTTTCGCGTTTGTTTTTATTCTCGCTAGGATTATGCTTTTCTAGAGTACTTTCTTGATGCCTTTCCAGTAATTTTTCATTTTGTCTCGTGCTTCTTTTATTTTTAATATTTATTGCATCAATGCTTTCTTTAGCAGGTTCCGTTTCGACTGTGCCAGATTTTGGTACCACTTTTTTTTCTTCTAGCTTCGGTATTTTAACCGTGTCCTTGCTGGGTTTTCCTTTGGTGGTTTTCTCAACTAGTTCAGATTCAACTTTTACTGGATTCGGCTTGGATTCTTTCTTATGTTCGTTCTTCGCTTCTATAGCGACTTCATGAATTAGGTCCGACTCATTTTCATATCTTTTGGATTTTATATTCCTGTTCTTAACGATTTGTTGCGCTGGTTCCGATTCCACTTTGACTGATACTGGTTCTGATTTTTTTTCTTCCACTTTCAGTTGTCTATTGGAATCTTCAAATATTATTGAGTTAGGAGACTCCAAGACTAATTCCAAATCTTCTTTTGCTTGTTTAGATTCCGATCCTTTTTTTTCAAGACTCGAGATTCTGTTTGAATTCCTACTGGTTCTGCCTTTAGAAGTTTTCTGAACTGGTTCCGATTCGAGATTTTCTGGCTCCGGATCGAGATTTGCTGGCTCCGGTTCGGCTTTAGTGCCATCTTTAGCTGGTTCCGATTCAGGATTTGTAGGCTCTGGTTCAGCTTTAGTGCCTTTTTTAATTAGTTCCGAATTAATCATCAGTGATTCCGCTTTGGAATTCCTCTTATCCGGCTCTGGTGGTCTGTCCTTGTTACTGGTTCCTGCTTTCGTGCCTTCTTTAACAGTTTCCATTTCGGATACCATCTCTCCCTCTTTGGAGCCTTTTGCATTTGTTTCCGATGTCAACGCCAGTATTTCAACTTCACATTCTTTCTCAATTGGCTCGGGCTGTCTCCCCGTTTCAGTATCAGCGTTTTCCTTAAGTGCTTCCGGTTCCGAGTCCTTACCTTGGCTGTGGATTTCTTTAGGTGAACTTGTTTTAACAGATTCTGATGTACTTTTAGGCTCTTCTCTTTCTTTAGACAAAGAACGTTTGGGCTCTGCATCTTTAGATGGTCTCTGCATTTCCATGGATGCGTTTCGTTTGTTTGAATCGGGACTGGATCTAGTTGAGGTAGAAGCCTTCTCACTACGACTTAATCTACCACAGCATTCTGTTTGCTCTTCTCTCTCTTGGCTGGAATCTGTTTCTTTTTTCCTGCTACGAGTTTTCCTTTCACAATCTTTCTCTGTCAAGGATATATCCTTGCTTCTGCTTTGTGTTTTGCGCGAGTTCCGCTCACTTGAAGAATCATTTTTGGTCTCTTCTTTTGCAGTCATCTTATAAGTACACAGTGGCGATCTTGTTAGCCTGGGACTGTTTCGCCTAGGTTCATCCATTAAACCCGAAATGTCAGCTTTTGGGGTGCGTCTAGAACTACAGCGGCTTTCACATTCTTTACTGGGAGTTGCATCCGGGCGTGGACTGGAAGTGTCTTTGTCAGACCGTAAAGCCCTTCGAGACATTTCAGGCGTTGCAGAAATAGATGGAGGCACTTTACAAGGGGTGTGTTCTCTGGGTAGATTTGTCTCAGTTTCTGACACTTTTACTATCGCCTTGTCTCCTTCTTCAGTGACTATTTCTCGTTCGAGTTTCTCTGATTCCTGATTTGGGTCAGATTCTGACACTACTGCATCAGCGTCTTTCTCTGAGACTATTTTCTGTTGATCTTTGTTTTCGTTGTTTCCAATCTCTACCATGGTGTTTTCCTGCTTTTTTTCTTCTGAAGTAATGTTCTCATTCATAACTTGTTCCTTAATTTGCTTTTCCTTTTCCGTTTCTGTCGGGTTTTTTTCATTACCCTCGACTGGACTTTGTATCCTTGAAGTCACCTCCTGAGCTGTGGCAAATGATTCGGTCGAAGTGTTTAAAATGGGCTTTTCGATATTCTGTTTTAAAAAAGTTCCGAGATCTGTTTCAACATTTTTCTTAAGCAATTGTTCTTTCTCCTTGGCTAAATCCGTTTCTATTACAGTTTCCGGTGGATGCTTTCGAATTTTTTTGCGTGGTCTGCCACGCTTCCGTTTAATGGTCCCGACGTTGTCAACCAATTTTTTCGTGGTGTTAACAGCTTTCTTATCTGTAAGTTTCGGAAAGACCGTTTCACTTTTGGTCCGTCTTAATGTTTTTGCCAATGGCACACAACTATCCAATTGTTCATGGGAATAGGTTAGCTTGCGTACATGCTTATTGGATAATGTAGATTTCGATGGTGATGTAACGGAAACTTTAGATCTAGAAAGGCTGCGAGGTTTGGAGCCTGAACGTTTTTCAAATTCATAAGAGCGTTCATTGTCAATTTCCAAAATTTTTTCGGCCAGATCGAGGCTCATGCGTTCAAGAGTTTCTAAAGTTAAACTATCCTCATCATGGTAAGCTTTGCGACTAGAGCTAGGCTTATCAGGTGATACAGTGTCAGTTCCGGTTTCGGTTTCTACTGCCTCAGATGTCTCCATATTCGCCGTTGTGTCCTTAGCTGCGAATGCAAAGCAAAGAAACAGTTGAAAAATATCGTTAAATAATACGCAAAAATATAAAAGACAGGGCGCACTATTTTTTCTATGTTTTTATATAGGATTTATACCAAAGTCAGAATCAAAACGGTATCAATTTAATTGCAAATATCGCTATTTTTGTTCAAAAAGGCAATATATGGTATTATCGAAAAAATTTTCGAGGCGATATATCGAATATTTTTTGGTTATGATTTTCGTCGTTATTTTTGTTTCAGCTTTTCGAATGTTTAAGCTTTTGAATCTTAAAATATGATGAAAGATAAAAGATCTAAACAAAATGAAAATTTTAACTTGTTTTATACATAAAGATACGTTTTTTGAACAACAACTTTCCTCTATATAAATTCATGAATAAGTTAAGCTTCATATCTTTTGTTAAGCTTATATAAATTCATTTCAATTTAAATAGCTGTTATTTGTCAGACTAACTATAACTTTACTCTGTTATTTGTTAGTTTATGGGACAGATCCCTCTAGATATAGCTCTAGATAAGATATAGGCTCGAAATCTATATTTGACAAGGGTACAAACCGGTCCTGAACCGAGCATCTCTTACCCGGTTCTGTTAGAACACAGAACCTTCTATATTCTTTACTTCCTGAATAACAATACATATCCTTCAATTCATAGATATAGATCTAATTTATATAGCTAAAGATAAGAACTCGTCTCTAAATCTATATTTGACAAATGTACAAACCGGTCCTAAGCCGAACCCCTCTTAACCGATTCTGTTAGGGTTTTTGGGTCCTTCGAACCGAACCCATAACCTTCTATATTGTAAACCTCCTGAATGATAATAAATATCCGGAAACCCTATTGCAAACGTATCTCACACAATTGCCCTAGGTCAAAACAAGGACCTATAACAACAAGATAAGTAACGGCCATACAAGTGACAATCAGGGAAATTTCAGTGTGGACTTCGATCTAACACATTTGTCCTGTCTGTGTGCACTGTAAAATCGAAGGTCCTCATTAAAATTTCCCCTTGCTATTCACTAGTATGGCCGTTACTTTTCTTGTGGCATTCTCAAATAAATAATCAGCGTTTGTTAGTAAAATTCTGTAACGGAGATTTCAAGGCCGGTCATTGGAGGCTGGTTATAAAATCCGATATTAATCAACACCTTCAAAAGCTAATCAATTCTGCGATTAAGTGGAAAACATCAAAGGTCGACTTTTATCAGAGTAAAGATCGGCATGAAATGATCGAATGCGAGCGGAGCTTATGGGCTGCAAGCATTTCTGATGTAATCATAAGCTCTTAAATGTTAACTACGTAAAATAATGCAAAATGTGACATAATATCAAACGACTGACTCTTTTATGTTGAATTTTGCTACATTACAAAGAAATTAAATGATTTGTTAAATGATTTGTTTGCTTGAACGATATAAATAACCTCTAACCATATCGAAACCAAAAACCAAAATAAATTGATAAGCGAAACAGAACCTTTAAGCTAAGTACTCAGACAAACTTAATCTATACCTATAAAGACGACTTTTTCCGCTGGAGTCCCAGCTAAGGCTACAGTGTGACTACTCAACGCCAAAATACGCTTCAACAGAAAAATACCACCAAATGTCAACGGTCATACTGCACTGAGACAGTTTATATTGGGTGTTTTTTTTAAGATTATAATAATTTAATTAATAATAGTGAAAATGCAAGATTGTTTGGATGATATGCGGAGAGCAGAAGTCAATGGGCCGGAGTGGCTCAGTGGTTAGTGTGCGCTACTGCTGAGCATGAGGTCGTGGGTTCGATCCCGCCACGGAACAGCTAATGAAAAGTTTTTTTCTTTGAATAAAACTTAACACCCGGCCACACCTCTTGCTGTTGGCGCCAGCATTGCAGTAATTAGCCATGAAAAGCCTCTCAAGAACTGCCGTTCGGATTCGGCGTTAAACTGTAGGTCCCTTTCTCTTGTGCTAAAATTAGAAGCGCACAAGCCAAGAGATTGAGAGAGGCTCGGCTTTGACCACTCGGGGCTGTTGTCATCTTGACAAGCCGATTTTACTTTTACTAGAAGCCAATGGGGATATAGCTTAGGTCAATGCCTTGGTTGCGTTTTATTTTGTTTATTGCTGCAAGCTGCACCGATCGTTAAATTCATTTAGCAAGGGTAACTTCCTAAATATTTCCAAACCATTATTTTTGCTCTTCCTGTAAATCCTATCAGCTTTTAGCCAGTCAAGGTTGCGGCGTTACGCATTTTTAGCTGGGCAAGAGCCAAGGCATTTAGCATGTCTGAGAACGGCTAAAGCTAAGGGGCAAGCTAAAAGTTATGGCAAGCGTTTAGCTACCTCTTTATATCCTTAAAGAGGGTAAATTAAAATTGTCCGGATGTTTGTAACACATAGAAAGAAGCATTTTCGACCACATAAAGTATATATATTCTTGATCAGCATGACGATCTGAGTTGAGTTCGGCCGAGCCGAAGTTAGCTTCCCTCCATTTTTCTCAGAGAATATAAAGTTTGTGCAAAAGTATGTAACAGGCATAAGGAAGCATCTCCGACCCTATAAAGTATATATATTTTTGATCAGCATCAACAGCCGAGTCGATCTAGCCTTGTCCATCTATCCGTCCCTCTGTCTTTCTGTCTGTCTGTCTGTCTGTAGTCCGTCTGTACGTATAAACAAACTGTACGCAAAATGGAAAAAACCTCATATCTCCCGCAGTTTTATAGATAGAAAGTTCCTTCCTTATTTATCGATCGGCCAAAGAAACGGGTAAGATCGGATGAACGGTTGTCGAGTTATAAGGAAAACAAACAATTATGGGCAGCACTTCACAAGTACAGAGTATGTTATAGTCGGGCTTGACCGAGTACATAGCTTTAACCAAAATATTCATTTCGGGACGTACCGGAACCGGTACCGGAACCGAAATTCGATTCGGTATTAATCCCTGGTTTTAAAGATAGAGTGCTCAAATTTTAAGGTAAACAAACCGATTTTGTATGCTTCAGAATTTACCGAAACGCACAATTCAATGCTCATCTATACATCTATATAAATGAGAAAGAATGTAAATATTCATGACGATCAGGAAAAAGTCATGTCTGTGAACCGGTTAGTTAGTAGTTATTTCAGCTAAGTTATTTTAATTTGAAAATATGAAGTTGTCTATTTTACTCGTTCAGAACCGTTTCGAAAATGGTTCAGGTCCATATCTTAGAAGTTACCTAAGCTATATCCTTGAAATTTGGTCTGTAGGTGGGAAATATGGAATTGGATATTTTACTGGTTCAGAACCGGTATTAAGCCGGTTTATGAATGGTTCAGAGCCAAATCTCAGAGGTGATTTAAGCTATGAACTTGAGATTTTGTCAGTAGATTGGTAGGATATTTTACGTGCTTAGAACTGGTTTCGAACAGTTTGAAAAATCGTTCAGAAACATTTCTCAGAAGTCACTTAGGCTATCTATGACCATATATAAAGTCTATTGGTTGGCAATGTGGAGTTGGATATTTTACTCGAATAGAACCGGGTTCGAACTTGCTTAAAAGAGGCTCAGGGCCATATATCAGAAGTTATTTAACATTAAATTTGTTGATCAAATGTGGCTCAGGTCCACACTTTCGATTGGAAAATTGGTCTGCAGGTTTATTATTTGAGGGTTACATCACATGTGCTCAGTTTTATTATACTATTAGAAATTTCACATATATGAGAAATTATTTAAGCTATGAACTCGATATTTGGTGTGTGGGTTGGAAATATGTTGTTTGATTCTTTTCCAATTTAAAACTGGTTCGGAACAAGTTGCGATGTTACAAGTTAAAATGTTGATATCGATAGAAACGCTCTTTTAAGAATCATATTCTCGCAATGCACATTGGACCAGATTCACTTTTTTGTTTGGCATAAACTCCAATTATAAAGATATATGCTCCAAATTTGGTTTGTACGTATATTTGACGCCTTGCAGCAAATTTGATGTTTTTGTCGATTTTTCGATGCGATTTTTACAGATATGGGCAAATTTGGGCAAAAAGTGTTAACAACAAATTTAAAATCACAGTTTTCGTATGCCTCTCCTTCGACGCGACGATGACAATACGAGCCGTGTGCGGACGGCCTTATGATTCCTTCTTTGCGTCACAAACATCTGACTAATATTACGATGCGCTTGGCAAAGGTAAAAAAAACCGAAATCGTACCGGCACCAACGTTTTGGTTTCTATAAGTTCCGATAATAACAAAAATTTGTATTGGTTCCGGTTTCGGACCCGGAATGTGATTTGATTTGGAACGGTCTATTTAAAACAAATACTTTTTTTCTTTAAGGCTGATTTCCAGAACGCATGAAAGCACATTTTTATGTCGAACTTCATATGAATAGAAACACTTTTGAATTGCATTGAATTCTGAATGCTTATGAAAAGCAGTCTTATTTGAATGAAGTATAGTGCCGAAATAAATTTTTATGTCATCTGGATTCAGGCCTTAAGCAGGAACAAATTAATTCTCAAAACTTTCACCAAGAAGCCGTGGGTCTAAAATAAAATGTTTAAGTTTAAAGAACATTTTAAAAAATAACTATTAAGAAAGTCCGTCAAGCTTGACAGTAACCCCGCGAAATTTATACAAGGTGGGCCAAAAGAAGTCAGTGTGTGCCGTTGCTCCGTCCTGTTGGAACCACATGTCCTCCAGTCCTAATTCGTCCAATTGCGGCAGAAAAAACCCGGTTAACATGACCCCATAACGCGCACCGTTCACTGTTGTCGTTTGACCAGCGGCGTTCTCGAAAAAATGGCCCGATGACTCCTCCAGCGTGAACAGCGCACCATGCAGTCACTTTGAGCGGGTGTAATGGCTCCTCGTTCATCACTCGTGGATTTTCGGTGCCCCAAAAGCGATAGTTTTGCTTTTTCTCGTACCCGTTGAGGTGGAAATGAGGCGCATCGCTCATTATGATTTTGGTCGAAAAATCGATTATTCACGATTATTTCGCGTTCTTGGGGAGTATATCGATCCATGGCTTGTTCACTTGTATTCTACATCTGTCTAGTCCACAAATGTCAAAATAGATCTGACTTTGGCGGCTATTTGTAAAAATAAGATAATCTTCCAATAGGGCGACTTCTTTTGGCCCACCCTGATTATTAGCACCAAAGAACCAACGTACCTATACGAAAAACTTGAATTTTCTGCTTCTCTGCGCACAAATAATATTGTCTGCCTAAGACATCGACTATCATCATCAGAAAAACATTTCTATATATTTGCTCTTCGTTTTTCCCCATGTCTCTCTCAATGTTAGTGATAAATGATTTAGGTTTAAGGATTAAGTCAGAATTTTGTAATTTTATATTTTTGTGACTAGTGCATTAATCATAAGTTTCTAACAACTTGTAGCACTAGGAAGTAAGTAAGTAATAAATAAATAAAAAAATAAATAAAACACTGTTCATACAGATATTAAACTATTAAATGGACTTTTCATAGATTTTTCTTTTAATTATATACCTAAATGACGAAAAACATGCATTCAAGATAATTCTATTTTTTCCTTCTTGATTTAACCAATGTTCAATCAAAAAAAAGGCACGCCCTTGTCAAATACTTAGACACACTTACCCGCTGAACCTTCTTTAGTAGGTGTCACCTGTACTGCGGAAGCTTTCTTTTCGTTTGAACGCTGTTTTCCCGTATGACTTAATGATTTATATATCGGCGGCGATTCAGCGCAACTTAGGTTATTTAAAAAGATTTCCAATCTTTCAATATCTCCGCAATGCTTCTGCTGCACTTGGTCGTCCTCATTATCCCGATCCTCCTCATCATCATCCTCGGAAACAACAACAGTCACAGTTTCTACACGGTTTAGGTGTTTGTATACACATTATGAATATTATCAGCGGGTTGGCAAGTATCAACTAGTTAATAACGACGACTTACCCGCCACTGAATTATTTCTGCTGGTATCCGTGGAGATATCAATCACAGGTTCTGGTTCTTCGTCATCCGAATCATGATAGATATCCGATTCATATTCATATGAAGAATCGCTGTCAGAATCCTCAAAGAATTCGGTTAATGCTGGAAGGTACATGAATGTGCGAAAGTGGTTTTAGTTTTGCGAAGGAATAATCAATAAAGATGGCTTTTGATACAAATATAATACTTTCCCATTCTTTTAAACTACTCTTCGTAAAATGATTAGCTTAATGATACATTTTATTTTGTTGTTACTTGAGAATCAAAACATAATATTTACGACAAATTTTTAAATTTTATTTTTATTGATTATTTTTGATTATTATCAAAAAAATTTATATTCATCCTGTAAATACACTAATGAAAATATTACAAAATCGTGCAAAAATAAAAACTAGCAGTTTTGAGAGAAGTAGTTTGTTCAACAGTTTTAGCACAAGGTTATATTACATTAAGGTAACTGAAGCAATCCTTTAGAAGCCCACACCTAGGCCTATATTAAAATTGTACAGATGAATGTAAAAGGTAAGAAAAACTGCTGCTTTTTGTTTTTGCACGATTTTCTATTATTGTCTGAATTGTATTTACAGGCTGAATATAAAATTTTTGGAAAATAATCAAAAAAAAAATCAAAAATAATCATTATAAATAATCGGATTATTTTTTGATTAATTTTGATTATTTTTTGTTAACTGCATTAATCCCGATTATTTTTGATTATTTTTAATCGTAATCAATTAGTCGTCAGATATTTTTATACCGGCGGATTAAATAATCATTACAATTATTTTTAATAATAATCTAATTGATTACAAATCGTAATCGAATTTAACAGCTATGGCTTAAACCTAGAGCTGATAAAAAAAACTTTTTTATCTTTTCAGTTTTATAGTCGAAACAAACTTTGATTCTACATTTTTTTCAACTCGGATATAGTTTCTTGGTATCTTTAATAAAAATAATGGAGTGCAAGAATAAAAATCATCCATCGTTTACCGGGACTCAAACCGGCATATTAAAAACAAGTAAGGGAGCTGTAGTCGAGTGCCCCGACTACAAAATACCCTGTTCCCTTGACTTCTTGTGTTTTCATACACATATACACACTCTCACACATACACACACGCACTCTGACATACACACACACCTCTCTCCCACAAGCAAAATTGATTCGTATATAACTTCGGTGTTTGTTGTCCGATCTTATTGATCTTTTTAAAATAGATAGATATTGGGCCTTACTTGATATATATAAAGTTTGGAAGGTCTATCTCATAAATGATGGCTCTGACAGTTTTTTGCGCTTAAAGGGGGGATGGGGAGGAATTTTCCAAATCTGAAAGAAACTCGATTTGAATCTACCAACATTCAAAAATTTGTGGCTCTATCTCTTATAGTCTCTGAGATCGACGGATCATACGGACAGACGGACGGACTGAAGGACATGGCTAAATCGACTCGTCTGTTGATGCTGATCAAGAATATATATACTTTATGGGAACAGGGTATACAAATAACAGGCGTCACGCCTATCCACCCAGCCATCGCCAATTCCGTTAAACCGGTAGCTAAATTTTTATTTACGATAAGCACGATATCAAGTTTTTTGTCAAATACTTTGAAATCACTTCTCTACTCTATGACACCAAAAATTTTGTACATTTTTTTCTCATGCGTCTTGTTGTTGTGTAGTGAACTCTTAGAGTCAGAGTATCCAACCTAAACAACAACCAATATAACAGAATCACACCGAAACCGTAACTGAAACCTTAACCGAACTACATTTTTTTAATGATCATAATCGTCACCGAAATGGAAACATTTGGAATATTTAATTATCGTCTGTGGAATTTAAGAAAATTCATTTACAATAAATTGTTACAATCCACCAATTCACGCTCTCATCGTACATTCTAGGTTTCGGCAGCAACAACAGAGACGTCGGCAGAATGTCAGTCAAATGGTTGAGCAAATTCACTTAACGAGCTTTACAGCTGTCATTTTTTTTTTATCATTCAACTATTATTATGTGTTGTTGGGGAGATAACGCACCGCGACCAATCCTGGTCTATTGTGACCTCTATTGAGTTTACATCTCTCCTATCAGCCCTATCTACTGTAAGAAGGTCAGAATTTTTGTGGGTTCTAGGTTACTTATCTTTTTGGGGTGTAAGCTGTGCTCTCCAAATCTGTTGAATCTGCGCCTCGCTAGAGCATCGCAGTGTGCTAGTTTATGTTCAGAAGACTCCTCCTTCTCTTCACAGAATCTACATGATTGGGTGTTTGTTATTCCCAAATTGAACAGGTTACCCCGCAGTCTGTAGTGGCCAGTGTAGAGCCTTGTCAGGATCCTGAGGGCATTCTTTCCTTGTTGATCAAATTCTGGAACCTTTTGGTTCACTTGGTTCACTATAAATGCTGTTGCTTTTCTCATAATCCAGGTCATGCCCTCCAAGTCCAGTTCCTTGGGGTGTCAGAGACCCGTCTGTGCACTGAATTGTGTGTGGCTGCATTGGATAAGTTTCTTCTAGTGGGATCCATTCTTTCTTGTTATTTTTGTATACAGTGAAATTCTTGTCGAAGTGGAACTCTGCCACCATTTTATCTCTGGGTTGGAGAATTATAGGGACTTCCTTCTGCAGTTTCCCAGAGTCCCGTAGGCATACTATGTGGTTCCTACCTACTCCCTCTGCCGTCAGTCTAAGCAGTGTTGCTTTTTTCTTCAGGTAGATGGTGGCTATGGTGGTGTGGTGTTAACTCCATCAGAACTTCTAGGGCCGCTGTCGGGCAGGTACGCATGGCTCCGGTCATGCATTTGCATGCCAGCCTTTGCAGCTTTTGCAGCTGCTTCCCTACAGTGAGTAGATTTGCTCTATATCCCCATACGACAGCCCCATATGTAAGTATCGGTCTCACTACCATGAGGTATAGCCACCGGAGTATGCGTGATGCCGTGCCCCATGATTTTCCGGCTATGTTCCTGCATGTGTATAACGACCTAGTACACTTACTGAGTGCATAATCTTGTGCTAGTCAAATCTTAGCCTGTTGTCGAAGACGACGCCTAGATTTTTGACCACCTATTCCGGTGCTATGAGACAGCCGGGTTCACTTATTGGCCTCATTCTACTAAGTTTGTATCATCTAGTGAACGGTACTGCGATGGTTTTTGCAGGGTTTAGGTTGAGCTCAACCTCTTTGCACCAATCGGAAGTCACTTTCAATCCCCTCTGGACTATGTCGCATAAGGTTTCTTCTTATTTTCCTCTACTAAGTTTGATGAAAATCGGACAACTATACAAAAGATAGGTCTGAAAAAAGGCTTTGTAGGAAAAACTTTTTAGTTATTAATTGTACCGTCCTGAAATTTGAAATTCATTTATTTTATTTGGTTCACCTAATTCTACAAAATTTTGTTAAAATCGGATGACTATAGCATATAGCTTCCATAGGACCGATGGGCACAGCCAAAATTAGCTTGGCCTTCTCGTTTTGTTGTATTGCTCGGTTGTTTGTACTTAGTCGGATTTGTCGGAACGTGGTTCCAAAAGAATGCCTTCTGGCACACTTCTTTTTACTGAGAAGAATGCACTACCAACTTTTGCTGTATGATAGAAGGCATATAATATGTTTGAAAACTGATGCACGTTCCTTTTGGCAGTAGGTTAGAAGCGAAGAAGTCTGCACAACATGCAAACGTCCCTTCTAATGGCACGCATGAAGCACCCGTGCTATTGGAAACCAATATGCGAAATGAGGTCCGAACGATAAACGACCGTTCGTTTATTCGAAACATATTTTTTTTGCCGTATGTTGGAAGGCATAAAATCAGCATAGCATGCAAACGTCCCTTCTAAAGGCACGCGATCAGCATGAGGCAGAGACAGCCGAGCGTTTTTACGAAGTTGAACGAACAACAACAACCCATGGAAACGTCGCTTCTAATAGAACAGTTCCTGCTGCGTTTCGCCCCTATACAAAAGCGAAAGGAATATTGCAGGTTTTTTCAACTACTTCTTAGTGGCATAAGTTGTATACAGGATGTGCTTCTGGCATGCAGTCAAGTCCGACTGGGTATTTGTTCGTAGTTTTGTTTGTCATGTTGCTACAATTGTTTATATTTTAATGTTGCTTAAATGTTTCTCTTGTGATCGTCTGTTCTGTCTTCTTTGTGATTGATTGTCAGCTTTTCTATCTCTTGAATTCGCAAGCTTTCAAGTCCAATACTATTGCATTTTCAAAATCAGCTCTGTGGCCAGTTTTGCTTATGCCAGGGATGCAAACCACTTAAAAATAATTACTGGTTCGGTTTAGTGGTTCACACAGTTTCTAAACTAGCGGTTCGGTTCGTTACATGACTTTTAGAGCTTACTGAACCGCGTTTTTGGTTCGGTTCAGTGGTTCATAAGGGCATATCGTATGAGAAAAAAACTTCCCTGGCTAAGATTAAATTTGGGTGACCAAGTACTACAGAAAATTGAGAATATTGTCAAGTAGAGGACGACAAATCAATTATCAACTTTCGATAAAAGAATGCATCGGCAGACAGTTACGGTAGACAGGAGTAAATGTTGTAAAATTATCCTTAAAGGCTATATCGATCCGGCATCGATAATCGGAATAGGAAAGCGAAATTAATAAGTATTAGAGACCTGCTGCAATCCTCTAATGTTCGATCACACCCATCCGTTTACTTGGCTTGGTTGGGCTCGTCGCCTTGGTTCGACACACTCGAAATGATCACAAGCACATTAAGTCAGAACGAGGAAGCTGTTTGCTTCGCACGAGTAATAATTTGAACAAGCTTTTCATAACACGAGTCATAAGGAGCCTTTTGCCAGCAATAGCCAAGCCTTTTCGACACTCTACTCTTGTTTACTCGCACTCGCAACAGACTTTACTTGCACGTACACTGCTGGTTGACGGCCGGCTTCGACAAACCTCTTATGCAATTGTTGTTGTGCTTTGAAAACTTCAAACAACAACATGCCACACGAAGGAAAGAGAAACCGTAAGCAAAATACAAATGCAAAAAATAGGCCAACATGCTATCTCTTTTGCTCTCACAAATTGTTGATTTTTGTGTGCTTGTGTAACAGCTCGCAGCAGTTCTTTGACTTCGGCAACAAGTACTCGCGGTGACTCGTGGCCGAAGCTACGAGTAATCGGGAGTATTTTTACTGAACGCTCATGATGGCTCGCAGCAGAACTTCGAATTTAGCAACAAGGGGCTTGCCTCGAGTCAACTTGAGTATAAGTACGGGCACTACTCGAACTGCGGCTCGTTGCAGTTTTCTGCTAAGTATCAGTGGCTAGAGAAATGCGATTCACGTCTTAAAATTCATCAGAGAACTGAACCGAACCGTTTTTTACTATGTATCAAAGGTACACAGAGTATATTAAGTTTGTGCAAAAGAATGTAACAGCCAGAAGAAAGCATCTCCGACCCCACAAAGTATTCTTGATCAGCATCAACAGCCGAGTCGATCTAGCCATGTCCGTCTGTCTGTCCGTATGAACAAACAGATCTCAGAGATGGTAAGTGATTGACATGTATGGGACATATGCTTCCTATACATGCAGGCAGATCAAGTTTATTTTCAATTTTTTCCACACCCCCTCCCGCCCCCGCAAATTGGAAAAAAAAGTCATATCTCCCTCAATTTTATAGATAGAAGGTTCGTTCCTTTTGGACATATTTAGTAATCAGGATTCAGGAATGGTAAAGATCGAATGAACGATAGTCGAGTTATATGGAAAACAAACAACTATGGGCAGCACCGGTCGCAACGGTGATGTGCAGCACTTCACAGGTACAGAGTATATTATAGTCGGGCTTGACCGTTCAAAAATATTGACCTTTGAATGCTGTAACGTACGAACAAAATCCAGGTAGATGTTTCAAAACTGTGGCTCTTCGATTTAATAATGATAGATTTTGGTAGACCTTAACGAAATAAGATTAATATATGAAGTAGCGATTGAGTCCTGCATAGGATTTTTGTGAAATTGAATTATGGAAATGAAAATAGATGAATGACATACTGCTTAAATCGCCAGAAATGAGCAAAAATATGCGTACGAATGTAACGTAAATAACACGGAAAATGCCCATATGTTACTAATTGGTACTGTAATCAAAACGAATCGTATCCGGCCGAAATACAAGATTTGATTTTAATGACCTTAACCGAAACCCAATTTTCTTTCAGTTTTAATCACTGCTTAGAGAATTTTACGAGAATTTGACTAATAAGTGACTATTTTCAATGCTTTTAATATTTAATCATTTGCTACAATTGATCCCATTTCGTGTTCCCAAAATGTAAACAAATCCACGAGAGCTAAGTTAAAGTCGGCCCTTTGATTTTGTACACCAAATATTATTTTTAGACGGTATCCAATGAAGTTACTTACTCAACGGATCCTGCTTGGGTTCGTTCTTAGGTGGCCTTAAATCTGGCTTTACAGCTTTTATAATGGTGACAGCTTTATTTTTAGCTCCCATAGGGCCACTGCTGCCATTACTAGTGCCTGGTTTCAATGCGGAGCTCTCCAACTTTCCAGGCTGAGCACTTGCAGCACTTGATTTGGTTGAAGCTTCAGCTGTCACTACTTTCGACTGTCCAAATTGGTTGCCGCTGCTACTGGTGCTGCTTTGGCTTCGTCCACGCAGATCGTTATCGAAGGCTTTCTTGGGCTTCAAAGCAGTTGAAGTGATTTTTTGAGTGGGACGCATCAAGGCTTCACCTGCAATAGGTACACATACCTTTGAAAATGATCTGCTTTCCCCATGCTTCTGCTCCTCCTTCTACTCACCCAAATCATCAATTGAATCAAAGGACTCGAATCGGTTACGCTGGGGTTTGCTGTTTGCTTTGCCCGTTTTTCTATTAAACAAAGCCTCGAAGGCATCATTGGACTCATCACTAGACGAAGAAGAAAGGGGCGGAGGTCTGCCCCTAGATTTTGGTCCACCTGTAGAAAATTGATTTTTACAGTTGGGACTTCAAGTGAGTTTCCAGACAAACTTACTCTCATTTCGCAGCTCATCGTCAATAAATTTTCCATCGAATAGCTTTTGAAATAATTCCGCATCAATCGAGGAAGAGTTGCTCGAATCTGACGAAATGCGCCTGGGACGAGCTGCCGCTGCCGGCGTCGACGTCGCGGCCGAGCGTCGCTCATTTGTTTTAATTTCTAAAAAAAAAAACACAATAATTAAATCACTTGAAGTACCACAAACAGTCAAATCTGTGCCATTTATCCCACCTGGTAACACCAAGTCTTTGTACTCATCAAGATATTCTACATCCTCCATAGTTATGAGAATTGTCTTCTTTTCGCATCGAGTTGTCTTGGCGTGGTTCTCTCGGTCTGGACGCAGGCACTAAATCACATTGTCCCAAAACAGTCTATGTGCTTGGTGCATTCACTAAACAACCGTTAACATTCCCGAGTAAAGAGAACACATTACACAATTGTTTTTAAGGTTTATTTAAGAAATGTTCGATAATAAAACTGCTTAAAAATTAGCAAAAATGATGCCGCGGCCAAATAAAGGGACCGTAGCACGATAGCAAAATAATACCAAAAAAGTGGGACCGAACAGCAGTTTCCCGCCGAATGTTTTAAATGTTAGTTGGAAAGTAGCGAATGCAAATCCAACTAGATTTTCTTAAATAGTGAAAGAGTTTTTCAAGTCGATTTAAGAGTACTTTTTTAAAAGGTTTACAAAAAATTGAATTACACAAAAAGTGATCCAAGTGATATTAAGAAGCGGTTATTTTTATTTGATAGGTCATCGGCCACGTTAAATTTATAAAGTTGTTTGCTGTTGCTGCGGTTGTTATTGTATTTCCGTTTAAAGTATCCCAAAATTTAAAACAAAGTTTGAAAGTAAAACTGATAAGAACTGATGTGGCTATGGTGTGAACTTGATACTTGAGATCGTTCAATAAATAATTCGTGGTCGGGTGTGGCTCAGCGGCTAGTGAGTCCGACCGCTTAGTGAGTCCGACCGCTAATGAAAAGATTATTCTTTGAAAAACTTACACAACCGGTCAGCTTCACTGGTGCAAGCCATGAAAATGCTACTCAAACTGCCGTTCGGACTCGACTTTAAGCTGGCTTTGGCACTTTGAGGCTGTGTCAAGCCATTTTACACTTACATAAATAACGGGGCTATGGGGTTTAAAAGTCAAAATTTTGAGAATCGACTTTTTTTACCCAATTTCAAATGCCCTAGTTCACACCAGAATGGTGGGTAATGGTAAATGGGTAATGGAAAATCGGTCAACAGTTACTCTTTTTAACATGCATATATTTGTTTCGGGTGGCTCAGCGGCTAGTGTGCGCGACCGCTGAGCATGAGATCGTGGATTCGATCCCGCCTCGGATCATCTAATAAAAAGTGTTTTTCTTTGAATAATCTTTACACCCGGCCACACCTCTTTGCTGTTGGCGCCAGCATTGCAGTAACTAGCCATGAAAAGCTTATCAAACTGCCGTTCGGATTCGGCGTTAAACGGTAGGTCCCTTTCTCTTGTGCTAAAAATTAAAATCGCACAAGCCAAGAGATTGAGAGAGGCTCGGCTTTGGCCCTTTGGGGCTATGTCATCTTGACAAACTAATTTTACTTTTACTATATTTGTTTCGCCTGGATGTATGTATGTAACTGACTCGTTTGGGCTCCATTTTTGCAGCATACTTTTACGCTAAAGGCCTATTCTCAAATCAACTAAAAATTATTTTTGTCACAGTACTTCATATGAAAATTAAATCATTGCACAGCTGTTAAAACTAAAAACTTTTGAACAACTGTCTTATTCATACGAATCATTGGGGTGTCGACATAACTCCGACGAAAAAATTTCGACAGAAAAAAAACATTATTTCGATAAAAACAACATAATTTCGATCGGAACTATGTCGTTTTAAAACAGAGGCAGGAAAGAAATACATTCACATTTTTGCATTGGTGTGTGTGAGAGCAGCGCAAAAATTTCTCTCTTTTCCAGTAGCAACGACTACGTCGCGAACACGTAACGCAGCGGAGCTTTAACAGTTTATACCGTGTGTGTGGAAGCAGCGCTGCTTTGAGATTTTTCGTATGCACACTAGATAGCAAGATGCCGGCCCCTGTTTTAAAACGACATAGCTTCGTCGTTTCAAAACGACATAGTTCCGACAGGAAAAAAAGTACATAATTTCGATCGAAAAAAACGACCTAATTTTTATCGAAACTATGTCGTTTTTTTCCCGTCGGAACTATGACGTTTTAAAACAACGTTTAATTCAGACAGAAAAAATTCTAATTGGGACGTCGAATTAATGTTGATTTCGATCGGAATTATGTCGTTTATAAACGATCGATCGGAATTATGTCGTTTCAAGATGACATCATTTCGACAGGAAAAAGACGGCATAATTTCGATCGGAATTGTGTCGTTTTAAGACGACATAATTTCGATAGCAAAAAAATTCTAATTAAGACGTCGAAATTATGTCGTTTTAAAACGACATACACATAATTTCGATCGGAGTTATGTCGTTTCAAAACGATTATGTCGTTACATTATGTCCGACAGGAAAAAACGACATAGTTTCGATTCCATCGACATATGTTCGATTCAAAATGTACTGGGCGAAATTAAGTCGTCGGAATTATGTCGCTATGCCCGAAGCATTGTGACAAAAATAAAATTTATTGTTTCTGAGAACAGGCCTTGATGCTTGGAAAGGATTGAACTATATAAATTGGTGGGACATTGAAAATTGATCATTTTTATGAATGAACGGGGATGCGACTAACTGAGCACCTTTTAAAAGTTGCAGTGCAAAAACTTAAGCTTACGTTTAAAAAAAACTTTTTAATAAACTATTTACAACAATTAATATCGAGCACCGCACGTTTTTAAACAATGAAATTAATTTTCTTTTCATAACTTTATGCATCATCTTGTAACATAGCCAATAAAACAGGGCCACAAACCCAACAAATTCTTTGGAACTCCGGCTCTAGGGTTTGAAACAAAATTTACCCATGGTTAAGGTTCGGAAATTAAAGGTTCAAAGATTTTGGAGGGGGGTTTTGGTTCGAGCCTTGGTTCAGTCCATATTTTACAAAATATTAATAACAAAAAACAAATTTATTTAGTATCTATCTACAAATCGATTTCGACCTAAAAAGTACTCAAATCGTATGGGAATTAAGTCGATTTTGGATCGGCAGCAATTTGTAGAACACATAGAAATTTTCTTAATAATATTTTGTGAAGTAAAATTCCATTTCGTAATAATGTTATGTTAAGCTCTTGTTTTGTGAATCATTTAATAAGCTTTAGAGTCAAGCATCTTTAAAAACAGAGGTTATTATGGATGGTGATTCCATAAGTTATTCTGAACGATTTTATACTCTGTACCAAAGGTACACTAGGTAAATTTTTTTGACGCAAATTCTAGCTCTCATAGCCTAAAATCATTCGATTTAATGTAAAACTAAAAAAATTTAAGTTTCGCGCAGATTGATGAATGTTTAGAGGTCGCTCACGAGCCCAAAGTTGGCAAAAAAAGCATTGCCAAGCTTGGCGGGAACAACTAGTGTCATGCATCACAAAGCAGAGGCGAGTGGCGGCCATTAACAGCAGCATAATGGCCGAGACCGTTAAGCGTTTGTGATAAACATATCGGGCCAAAGAAAAAGATTAAGTAAGAACTACTATTTAAATTATCTTGAAAATGTCAAATCAATTGCTATAAATTCCTACCCCGTTTTACTAAACCATAGATTCTTGACTATTACCCGACAGTTTAATAGATAGAAGACTCGTTCCTTCTGGACATATTTAGTAATCAGCATTATTTATCGATCCGCCAAAGGATTGATAAAGAATATTTTTTTTTAATTCCTGCTTTTTTTAATTCCTATACACGTTTTGTGTATTAATCTAGTTGTCGTGCCATAAATTTTAATTCATTTTTTCGGGACTAACACGATGTAACTTTGTCCATGCAGCCGTTAGAAACGCAACCAAATTTGTGAAAATAGAAGAGTCTTTGGGCTTTATGCTAAATTGGTTTTAGTTAAAATTTCACTACCGCTATGGCTTACACACGACGATTTAATTTGATAAATTTGCCATAAACTGAGAAAAAATTCTCTTCAAAGACCAATTTGGACACTTTCGGGTTTGCTAATGCAGCTCGGTTGATTTTTTTAGGCTGCATTGATATGTGTTCTGTCCCATAGGACTTAAAAATCTAGAAAGTTTTGCTGGGAGTGACCACCATAGTTTTTTGAAGTCCAAAATTCATCAAAATTAATTTCCCGCTATATCTTGAAACAAGCGCTGATGTCCTCAAACCGAAACCAGTTTTAGAATCTGTGCACAAAACTGGATCACATTTTTGCATCGAATTGGCTTAAATCACAAAAGTGGTCATTTTTTTCCCCTGTGTAATAAACATCACAATAAAAACTGCTATAAATCATTTGAGAGAGACGCATCCCTGGTTTTTTAGTTGGATCCTAATCTTATCCACACACCTTCTAACTAGTCTTTCAAATAAGAAAATGAAATCTCCCGAAACTAACCGACGGCAAAATCTCTAGAGATTTCTGTGTCAACCCCAATAGACTCGGCTGTTGATGAAGAATTTATATACTTTATGGGGTCGGTGATGCTTCCTTCTACCTGTTACATACAAACATTTGCACGACTTTAGCATAAAAATTTGATTTTGCAGTATTTTCATATTTTTAAATAAAAAACTAATAGTGGTATTTCTGAAAGTGATTTGCTTTCGATTTTGATTTCGTGAAAGAAAATGAAAAGCAGTTGACGGAACGACCCTGACTTCATTTTCAGGGGTGACACAGAAATTTCTAGAGATTTTGCCGTCGGTTGGTTTGTGAATCTCTCAAAAAATCCTTTTGCGAATTATTGTTGAAATGTAAATTTTAAAATTAAATCAAATATAAACAAATATAAAATTAAAAAATATAATATTCTTTTGATGCAACTTATACAGAAAAACAATGTTGTTAACATTTCCAAAATTAATTTTGCAAAACTGTTTGGATGGGGAATTTAGATAAATCTCCTCCCAGAACACGAGAGGTTTGAAACCAACCGAATGAGATTTATGTGGCACCTAAGAATTGGTTTTCGGTTGGAATGTGGTTGGAAGAGGTTTCTGTGTCACCCCCGATTCATTTGCTTGCGTTTGCAGAACCATTAGTGCCAGCTTAAACAAGGCCGCGAAACTAAAAAATGCCAAATGAAATTGTGAAAACTTGTTTTCTGAGCTTCGAAAGTAAGTTTGCGGGAAGAAAATGTGGTTTAGAATGTCTGCCACCTTACAAAGATTAATTCAATTAACTATTTACTTAATCATGGTCAAGCGAAGTGACTTATGGCATTAGGCAGAACTTAAGAGGAAAAGGGAGGACAAAATTTTAGATGACAAGGAGAATTATGCAGATAAGTAACCCTTAACATATTTGTCTTCGTCAAGCACAAGTTCCAAAAACTCGACCACAAATGACTCCGCCCACTCTAGGCCGCTGGTATGTTTATACAATTTGCATCTTAAAATGCAAACAACATTCAAATTTAAAATGCGAAAAATATGAAACTAAACAAACGCCAAGCGCGGGGCGAACGAAAACGGACGCACTTAAAGGAAATCAAATCAAAATCAGCCTCAAAGTTGATTCGTGAAATCACTACTTTCCTCACTTTTTCTGGGCACACTGCGCCTTTTATGTATGTAGCATTCGTGAGCAGCTGATGCAAGAACTCCAAAGCAAATCACTTTCCGAAATACCACTAATATTTATTAACTTTTTCTGTTTTTTTAAGAAAAGCCACATTTGATTTGAAAAAAAATTGGAAAAACAATTTTTCAATATAGTACGAGAACCTGAAGAACAGAAATTTAAAAAAAAAAACAACATATATTTTGTCCTTGAAATTTTCAAGGGAATGTTCAGGGTGTTACCATTACACTGAAACTAACAAACCTATAAATATACGGGAGAAGTGCAACTGCTCCCCACGGAGTTTGATGTAAAACTAACTTGTTCTAGTGTTTGTGTTGGTCAAGTAAATGTCTATATATGTGTGCACTGTTTTCTGTGTCCATTTTAAAGTTCAGCCTAATGGTTGTTGGTATGTTTATTATGTGAAGCATCTCAAGGGTAAAACGCTTGTTATAGTGGCGCTTTTGTTGTAAAATGTTCGTGGCATCAATGTCGGAGAGTGACCGCTCTACCCCGATATCGGGAAAATATCAACCAAAAAGGCCGTTTTATTTTCGGATAAGACGGATGACCTCAGATCTTTTTTGAAACATTAGTGTGAGTGTTTTAGCGATCCATACACACAGCGCCAAATAAGCTTTAATAAAAGATGACAAAACTCAATTTTATATTCTCAGAATTTTCCAACTAAAAACACTTAAAATTTTTAAAAGTTTTAAATTTATTTGAGACTCGAAAATACTTTCCAGTGTCAAGACGCTTATCCAAGCCAAACTTTCAAGCCAATCGCATATCCAAGCCAAACTTTCAAGCTAAACGCATATCCAAGCCAAACTTTCAAGCTTAACGTATCCAAGCTAAACTTTCAAGCTAATCGTATATCCAAGACAAACTGATTCGATATTCCCCGCTTTTTACACAACTCTCGTTAGTAACAAGTTTTAATTTTAACAATTTTGCGATTTACAACTGTTTTTATTAAAACAAACTGTCCATTTGGCGAGCATAATGCGCAGAAAAAATGTCAGCACGAGCGTGAAATATAAAATGTATCTGGCAACGGCTAGTGCCATCACCTGCTATGCAGCGCAAGTCTGGGGAGGTCAGCAATACGAGGATGTAGAACGCAGTCTGCCATTCTTTATCAAAAATATTTTCGGGTTGGCCTTCATCGCGCCTAACTACGTCATCCTCCTTGAAACTGGACTACCACCACTCTTCCTGTATACCCTGCGTCATCATTTCAAATACATTAATAAAGCTTTCAAAATGACGGATAGTCGAGTGGACAACTTATTTGTTGTAACGTAAATCTCAACTCTTCCAGAGTTGCGTCACGTTATAACAAAGAACTTGCGTCACGTTATAACAGAGAGATATCCTTAGATAACCAAAGTGAATGGATTTTTGAGCAGGAAAATTTGCTAGCAAGCATCAAAAGCCTCACCAGGCAAACTTATTTAGGTGCAGCACGGCAAAGTCGCACAAGAACCATATACAGCAGGCAAGGATCAAATCACTACTTCCAGGATGGCATTGCGGTAGCAAAAATATCGCTTATTTTTAAAACGAGAGTAGATTTCCATGATATCGAACGTGACCGGCGTACGCATTGAAATTTAGAAAAAAGGCAAAACTCTTTATGAGCGTTAATTTTGGTGCTAAGGCCGATTTTGGGAAAATTCGTTTTCAAGATATTTACATAAAAGCAAGGCATTCGCACGGGACAAATATAGAAGTGCTTTTTACAGGCATCAATTTAAACGCCTAACTCTGAGGCAGCATTTTAATGTAACTGGTTTTAAAATGTTGTGAACCCAAAATCGACTTAAATTTTTTTTAAATTTGATTTTAAGCACTTTCGGACGGGACAAGTCACACGGGACATATTTTTCCATCAAGATATCTATGTCGTTTCTAAATATTATAATGCAAAGCAAAAACTTAAAGTTAATTTCAATCGCATAGATCCTTGTGGTTTCTTATCCAATCTTCATTAGCTCTTTGTACCCATTGAATGGTTTTAGAGAGCAAAATTTAATGAAATCTATAGGCACTTTGTTAGAAAATAAACATTCTGCAGAACGATACAAATGAGAAAATCGATGCTAGCTAGCTGTGCGTTAAAATATCTCAAATTGGCTTATGTATAATTGTAAAATTAGCTTAGATTAGTTTAATTTATTTGTTTCCCCGTTTGTTGCTTGGCGACCTTTCTAATTGTTAGAATATTGGTGATAGCCGGCTCGAGGTCGTGATTAAAACTCAATTTAAATTTCGTTTTTATCCAATATATTTCGGACGCACATCGGCATCCGTCTTCAGGGGCACTACAAAAACAATTTTCCAATTATTATACATTTAAACAGAAAAACAAAAAACCGTGAACATTTTTACATACAATTTATGACACGTCTGTACCGCCTGACGTGGAGTTCAATACTAACTTATTTTTTCTCTAAGAGATGTCTGTAAAGATGAGCAACGTTTTCAGTGTCTGTTTTGTAGTTAAGTCTCTTGCGACCTTTCTAATGTTCTCACTGCTCTAAGCCTTTTGGCAGTCATACGATCTAAAGAAACACTTTATGAGTTCCCAGAATTGTATGAGATTTAAAAGTAAGTACTTTCTGTAAAATAATACGAAATGTGAAAATCGATTATAATTTAACTTTAAATGTCAAACGACTGAAACTTTTATGTTGAATATTGTTTCTTTATATTGCAAAGGAATAAAATGATTTGGACTTATCTCTTAATTTGCTGTTAAAAAATTAAAAAAAATTTATTTATACCAGTACGTACCGGTATACCGAAATAAAAAACCGAAAATCGTATCGAAACCGAAATAAATTGAAAACCGAAATAGAACCTTAATCCGAAACATTCATTTCGGTTCGTACCGGTACCTGTACCGGAACGGAAAATCGTTTCGGTTTTAATCCCTGCTTTAAATCACTCGGACAAATAAACACTTACATATAGCTAATAAGTAATTTAAAACGGGCAGATATTTTAGATTTTGAATGGGGGGATTCGTTTAAATAAATAAATAATTTTGCAGATAAATATGTATGTATATGCGTATGTGCGTATTTAATTAATATTTGTATTTTTTTTTGGCCCGGCAACTCGAAGGTTTTGTATTTCATTTGATTTATTTTCAGCTTTTGCCAAATCTCTGATGCGGTCTGCGACTACAGATGGCTGTTAGACCAGGCAACCTTTGCACCACTTCTTGCTCTCTTTTGTATAAGTGTATAAAAAAACAAGAAAGAAAGTCGGTCAAGCCCGACTATAGTATACTCTGTACCTGTGAAGTGCTGCCCATCACTTTTGCGACCGGTGCTGCTTATACTTGTTTGTTTTCCATATAACTCGACTATCGTTTATCCGATTTTTACCATTCCTTTGGCGGATCGTTAAGAAATCCTGATTTCTAACTATGTCCAGAAGGAACGAGAGTTCCATCTATAAAACTGTGGGAGATGTGACGTTTTTTCCAGGGAGGGGGCGTGGCAAAAAAATGAAAATAAACTTGATCTGCCTGCAAGTATAAGAAGTTTTGGTCCCATGCATGTCGAACCTCTCTCTCTCTTACCATCTCTGAGATCTGTGCGTTCATACGTAAAGACCGACGGACGGACATGGTTAAATCGACTCGGCTGTTGATGCTATAAAGCAGTGGCGGGCGCGAGCCAGACTCGCGAGTCTGGGAGTTATTCTGCCGGCGCTCTGCCGCGACACCGACACTGTAAACGGTCGTGTGGCGTCGGCAAGCGTTCGGTTTAACTCGTCGGGGGTGTTTGTTCGCTTCGCGGATTTCGACAACGAAGCGCAAACGAAAATCAAATCAGTTGCTGTCAGCCGCCAACGAAGCAAGGTCTCGGCATTTATTATATGCACTGACAAATGTTGTTGTTATTAATGTTATTCAGTATCTAATTATCAATTTGTTAAATCTGATGCTTGAATTTCTTATTTTGTAGTATTGTAAACATATATATTTAGAAGACGCAAATATTTTGTTGTTTGAGTTTGCTGTTTGCGCAGTGCAAAGCATTAACGTAGCACAAAGTAAACTTCGTCTTTTTCTTACGCACATGGGAGTCTTGCATATCAATGTATTTGTGTGCCCACCACTGCTATAAAGCATTCTCCGGTGACCTATCGTCTATGCTGCATACCTGCTCTTCGTTATTTGGATTCACTCCTGCTGCACCTGCACAAACACATTTTACATTTCACTATATAAACCCACTTTTTTAATCGTCCTCACCGAGCCGGGAAACCTATTAACATTTATTTCCTCTGTAAGGAAATTAGCCGCCGGTTTTTTTTTTTTGCTTATTTCAGAAATTCTTTTTTTCCAATTTTGAAGAAAAAATATTTCAGATTGACTTTCGATGCCCTTTAAAGCCACTGATTAACTTTTTTCCTTTCGCAGACTTTCTCCTTTACTTCTAACTCCCAGTGAAAAGCAAGCTAATATTGAAAAGCTGAGAAATTTCCTAAGCTCAGGACCCTCTCATCCCGACTCGCTCCCCAAAGTCATCGCCATACCGATATATTCCCAGTGAGCATCCGTAAGACCAGTGATGACCCGGTTGACCGCTGCTTGTTATTTTTTATTTTTAATTTTAAATATCAGTCCGTAACAGCAACTATCAATAAATAGTGCTGCCAAGTTATGATATTCTAGAATGTTATAGTTTTGAAATAGCTAAAAAGTCACTTTATTTTTCAAAGTAGCTTTAGTTCCCGCTAGCCGCCGGATTACAAATGTGCCCACCATCATCATTCGAGAAACGCCAGAGATGGCGTGAATATAGCTAAACCGGCAACGCAGAGATGGCGTGAAAATAGCTAAACCAGCAACGCTGGTCTTACGTCTGACGTCTGTGACGTGGCACTGGCACGAAGTCGGTTTTGACGTTTGGTGCTTGACGTTTCACACGTATACGTCAGTCTTCCTCTTCACATTTACATTTTCCAGGTCAGCACTCGGTGGTGGATTGCAGCTGAAGCTATAATATCATAAACAAAGTTGATTGAAAATGGTGAGTTGAGTGGCCGTTTTCGGTGTTGCGGTGAACTGAATCAAGTTTCCTTCAGCCTGCTCCTGCTAGTTCTACGTCCGTTGGCAGCGGATCGCGCTCGCCCAGCAAATTGTCGGCGCCACGTAGCGCCGGAGCCGGAGGTGGCAGCACGCTTAAGCAGCGCAAGACCACAAGCAGCACCACGGCGGCCAGGAGCCGTGCTCCCGGTGGTGCAGGCACTGGGGGCATGTGGCGCTTCTACACAGACGACTCGCCCGGCATTAAAGTGTGAGTGTGTGCAGCGAGATGACCTAGAAATTTCAAATTCAGGTGGCTAATTATGGCACTCCCCCTTCTTCTTGCAGTGGACCCGTCCCCGTGCTGGTAATGTCGCTGCTGTTCATCGCCTCTGTCTTCATGCTGCACATCTGGGGCAAATACAATCGCTCCTAAGCCGTTCCATGAAAGCAAAGCCCCCCGCTGCATTCATAATACTTTCACCTCAACGAACGAGTCGACGTCATCAGATTTCTTTCAGGCGCGAGGCAACAGCAGTAAAATCACAAGTTCTGCATTCCCCTAGTTGAGGTTTGGGTGTTTTCCATTTGAAATTAATTATATTACCTTAAGCTTAAGTTTAAACGTCATCGTTACTAGCAACAAAAACAACAACAACAACAGCGAAAAATACCATAAAATCATTGAACGTAATTCCTGTCCAAATTTGCTAACTAACTTTTACTTTTTCCTTGCTCAAATCCTTGGAGCAGGCAAAGACGAATGTCATTCCACAATTTATCGTGGTCCTCTGTGCATTAAACGATTCCGCGCGTAACTGTCGCAAATTCAAAATTTGTAAAAAGTGTTGAGAACAAATAAATTTTGTATTAAACAAACAGTTAAATTTTGAGACAATTAAAAATTCAAATCCTGTGGAATGGTTCTCCCTTTGATATAGTCATAAAAAAAACAGGTAAAAATCGTGAATTAACTCATTCTTACTAAGGGAAATGTGTTTCGTCAACCACAACATAACAACGTCCCGCTAATCTGGTCTGTAGGGGCTGAAGCGACCCCCAGAGCCCAACTATTTCAATTGACAAATAAATGCAGAGCGCAATATAACTGCACAAAACAAAACAAATAAAAGCCATCAACACTGAAAAGTATTGGCAAAATTATGAACTTAGGATTATGGGTTAAAATATTATGAATGATGATTGAAAATTGGCTTGGATGTTCACATGTAAAAGAATTAAATCATTTTTGCTTTTAAATCTTCGTGAATTCTATATCTCGTGATTGCATTCAATTTGCTTTAAGGGGGTCTTCTAGTTTAGACGATTCTAGAAAGGGTAAAAATTTTTTAATTTTTTTATTTTTTGAATTTGATCCAATTTGAATAACGTTGCATAGAAGGTGAAAGGTATGCCTACGGTTACTAGATCTGGTATAAAAAAACTCAAATTCGTTTGTGCAGGTGAAACCGATTGCTCAATGCCAAGTGAATTCAATTCGAGAGAAAATTTCTACGAGATCTAGTTACCACCGATTGTCTTGATACTTATTACATTAACGTTTACACGAAAATTGAGTCGAAAACCTGACCAGGGCCCAATGATTATATTTTGTTGATCAAAAATATTGCTCGAAGTCCAATTGAGACCATTTTAAAAGGAGTTGCATCAAAAATGATATAAATTCTTATAAAGGGAACCAAAACGAACCTATAAAACCCAGTTTTGAGTTGAAAAAATTAGTTTTAAAGAAGCGATATTGATTGGCAATGTGGAAGTAAGTCGTGCCCTTTTTAATAGATTTTAATAAAATAAGACTAAAATAGTTTGTGCAAATTTGCCAATTTTCGCTTAGTTTTCCAGATATTCGTCCTTTTAAATCAAAATTAAGTACATTTTGACGATTCTAATTGTACCAGATCCCTTCTAAATGAGTTTCTTAATTCCATCGAGGTTACGACAGGTGAAGATGATGGAGATGATGACCATATTGTAAAAATAAGAGTGGCTTATCGAGAGTTAGACAACTGCACCCCAAGGCAAGTTGATCCGAATACGAATATAATGGAATATTGGGAGGATAAAAAGTTTTCCTACCCATATTTATAATTCTTAAATTCTCATAGCGAGTACGAAGATACCACAAATGCGTACTGTGAATCAGCATGGCCTGCCAAATTGTTTTTTGCCAAACAGCTGAATAATTCTCACAGGGGGTCATAGAAAAAGGAAGAATGTTTGAAAATTGTCAGAGGTACCTAAGAGAATTTTTAAAAATGGAAGCAACAAAGACAAACAAACAATACAATAATGCTGTGGAGGACGCACAAGTGTCGCTGCTCAAAATTGAATCTGGACATTAATATGCACCACTTGAGCCGCAACATGCACAGTCCATTATAGTGGCGGCTCCTTAGGCGGCTGTTCTGTCCATCCCAGCTCTGGTGGCTTCGTTTGGCTAATCTTTATTTAACACCAGGAGCCATCTATCAGCCACCTTTAAGTCCATATGCATTTAGTTGTTCTTGCTCTTATCCAGTCTATGGAGCTGGCTATCACTACGACTATGGCCTCGAGTTCTAATTCCATCAAAAAATCCTTGGAATTGCCCTCTATATTCCACTTAGTGACTTCATTTTAAATTTTATAAACCATTTTATTTTAAAATCTTTTGCCCGCCTATTTTTTTTAAGCAAACCACATCTGGCTTTTTACTGTTGCCTGGTCAAACTACTGGGCTTAACAGATTTAAGATGCAACCTGACACCGAAATCACTGAGAAAGCTAGAAAATAAATTTTTCTTGCCAAAAATTATATGGGCAATTTTTGATTTATAGAGACGAATATCTGGAAAACTACGCGAAAATTGGCAAATTTGCACAGACTATTTCGTCTTATCTCGTTAACATCTATCGAAAACCGGTGTCAGATCAAAGAACACAATTTTCTTCCACATTGCCAATTAATATCGCTTCTTTAAAACTAATTTTTTCAACTCGAAATTGAGTTTTATATGTTCGTCTTCGTTTCCTTTCTAAGAATTTGTGTCATTTTTGTCGGTCACAACATTTTAAAATGGTCCCAATTTGACTTTGAGCAATATTTTTGATAAAAAAAAATACTGATAAAAAATAATCAGTATGTTTTGAGTTTTGATTTGTTTACTCAAACAATAATCATTAGGGCCCGAGTTTTTTAGTAATACTAAAAATATAATCATTACCTCTGAGGAAAATTAACAAAAAATTGTAGTGTCACAAATCATAGCAGATATGCAAAGAATATCCAAGTCCACTGGGATTTTAATACCCTTGCAGAGGGTATTATTTATTTTATTTATTTATTTTAAAATTAACTATAATAAATTAACTAATAATAATATTAAAAGTAATTATAAAGGGAAAGAGCACTACCGTCGAGGCCTTCGGCTCTACTTAATGAGTTTGATTTTTAAATATGTTTTAATAGGTTACTATGTTTGAGGTATTTATAAATTCTGTCTATATTTTCGTTGGAGGCAATTAAGAGGCATGTTGAGGGTCGTGTTGTTCGGAAGTGGATCATCCGGATTTTCTCCAAATGTGGGCAGCTATCCAGTAGGTGTATTGTGGACATTTCTTGTCCACATAGGTGGCAAGGGGGCTTGGTTTCTCCAGTGAGTAGATGTGAATGGGTAATAGTGGAGTGTCCAATACGAAGGCGGACAAATACTCGACTTTTATTTCGATGACAGTTTGCAAGGTATCGGATTTTTTCCAGGATCGGATTACAAGACTTGTAGTCTCGGACCCTAATGATTACTGTAGTTGTAGTTGTGTTGAAAAGTTTCCCATTTGTCTGCAGTACGGGTGTAAAGACTGTATGGCTTTTTGTATGTCACGATCTATGCAGGGAATGACGGTAAAGGTGGGCGACTTTGACGCATCTTAAGCAGCTGCATCAGCTAGTTCGTTCCCGAGGATTCCTTTGTGGCTGGGTAGCCAAAATAGTTGAAGTTTTTCAGGGGATTTTATGAGAGCGTCGCGTATTTGACAGACAACGGGATTAAGATTCCCGATGCTCCGTACTGCTTATATTGTGGACAGGCTGTCAGTGCAGATTACGAATCTTCCAGTTCTTGCTTTTGCATAGGCTATTGCTTTGTATATTGCTACTGCTTCAGCCGTGAATATAGAGCAATATTCCTGGAGCCATCCAGATGATAAGACTGCGCCTTCCTGGTTAGTACAAGCGAATGCTGTGATGTGTTGTGTTTTTGATCCATCGGTAAACAACCAGGATCGGTTGATGAAGTTGGGTTTAACTGATTCTTCTGCAAAAAGTTGTCGGAAGGACTCGCTGCTAGTATAGTTCTTTGAGAATTCGAGTAGGGCTGTATTAATAGAGGAGGCCCGAAGTAGACATGGTGGTGCTGTGGACTTCCTGATATTTGAAGGAGGCAGGATGTTGAGTTCTCTTGCGAGTGAGGCGCATCGGCGAAGAGTGGAGAGGTGTTTGAATCGCTTATTTTGGGTTAAAGCTTTGCGCATATTATTCCGAAGGAGATGGTTTGGGGTGCAAAACAATTTGGAGACAAGTTTAGCTGTGAATTTGGCGATTTTGACCTCATTGGATGGTAAGCCAGTTTCAGCCAGAATTCATTTTATCGGAGATGTTGGAAAGGCAATAATGCTTCGACGTGCTAAGGTGGGTTTTTGCGCACCATCCAAAAATTGGAAGTAAGTAAAGTATATTGTGGAGAGTATTAAGGATCTAGTGACATTAACTAGGCTGTTTACATTGATTAGAGAGTGCTTTTAGGTAAGATATTTGATTACATTTAGTTTTTTTCAAGAGAGTTTCTTAGATATAAACAGTAATTTTTGAAGGTCATTTTTTTTGTCAATAATTATACCAAGTATCCTAAGAGCCTCGACGCATTCTATGTTATAGGTATTAAAGCTTAAGTCTGGGTACGAACAATGGATTTTTTTACAGATGTGAAGAACTTTACATTTGCTAGGAGAGAGGGTTGCACCAGCCCCCAAGCCCCAATTGTAATGATATTTTGGAAAATATTGTTAAGCTTATTTAAATCTTTAATTTTGCTTGCAATTATAGCATCGTCTGCGTACATTATTAATTTGATATTTTTGTGTCTTAGGACAATCTTATTTATTTGTTCGAAAGCAATTATAAACAAAACTACCAACAGCGGTGATCCCTGTGGGATGCCGTTGTGAGGTTTGTGGTAATCAGAGTGCACATTGTTAACCTTGTGGTAATCAGAGTGCATATTGTTAACCTTAGCTCGACATGAGCGCTGGGTCACAAAGGCCTTCACTAAAGTTAAGATTTCTACACCCACCCCCCATGTTACAAGCTGTTTAAGAACTGTATGAGCTCCCACGCGATCGAATGCTTTTTCGAAATCAGTTGCCAATAAGGTAACGTGAGTTTTACTCGAAAGAGCATCCGATACGAAATGCTGAAGTTCCAGCAGAGAGTCCAAAGTACTGTGTTTGGGCTTAAAGCCCACTTGATGGGCACGACTATGGCTGACTTCCACACATGTGGATAAAAACCAATCTCAAAGATACAATTGTATATTTCTAGAAGTCTCACACAATGAAAGCGTTGCGCTTGTGTGCGAAGCAGCGAAACACGAAGGCAAGGTGACGTTTTACTGCTTTACACTGAAAAAATAAAATGCGTGCGATTCAGACATAAAACAAATTAAATTTTTAAATCTCTCTCCCTCCCCTTTATTTCATTATAACCCCCGTGGCAAAGTTGGTAGTGCCTTTTAATAACATCAAAGGTAAAGCGACATGCAACGTAATGGCACAATAAACATTGAGCGTTACCATCCATATTCTCAATGAAAAATAATTCATTTTCCCAATTGAGATCAAACATTTTTTTCGGTGTAGTGTAAAAACCATGCGCTTTATGGTCTTGAATGCAGCATAGCAACTGACCGACCGAACAGCCGAACACATGAGTCGTAAGAGCAAATGCTGCCGAGCGTTCTATTTATAGAATACACATATTCTCTCTCTCTCTATATATATGTGACACTGAGACGCCGGCAGAATTTGGCTTGCCAACCACGCGTGGCTGCCTTTTCAAATTTTGGACATCGCTGGTCTAGACTTTGCGGAGGGGGGCAGATGCTTAAGCATCGGGTAAGATATTCGGTCGTACCCGGGTGTTTTTCCCTTTGCTGATTGCAGCGCTAGCACGAGTTCAAGTTCTGAAAAGTCATATTCTAGTTGTCTAGCTGATTATGAGATCCTGTTTGGGTTATGCACATAGTCGAGGAGTAATTGTTTGTTTTGTGTGTATTGAATATCAAAATTGTTGTCAGCTGAATACTCGGACCAATTTTTTGAAAATTCGTTTGCTATTTCGGAAGCTGTGGTTATAAGATTATTTTGGACTCTAATGCACTTCAGCCGGGGGGGAGGGATACCCGCCAGTGATTTTATATCGGACCAGATTTGTTTCGTTGAGGATTGTGGCGAAATATTCTAGGTAATGTTCTCAGGTTTCACGCTTAGCGGCTTTGACCGAACGCTTGAAGCAAGCATTGGCTTTTCTGTAGGCTATAAGGTTGGTGTCAGTCATTATACCCTGTTCCCATTGAAAATGGGAAAAGGGGGATCATGAAGTTGTGCAAAAGTATGTAACACGTAGAAGGAAGCATTTGCGACCCTATAAAGTATATATATTCTTGATCATCATCAACAGCCGAGTCGATTTAGCCCTGTCCGTCTGTCCGTATGAACGCGTGTTTCTCAGAGACTATAAGAGCTAGAGCCACAAATTTTTGCATGTAAGTAGGTGTATACCCGATGCAAATCGAGTTTGTTTCAGATTTGGAAAATTCCTCCCTCTCCCCCCTTTAAGCGCAAAAAACTGTCAGAGCCACAATTTTTAAGATAGTCCTTCCAAACTTAATATATATCAAGTAAGGCCCAATATATATTCTGAAAAGAACAATGAGATCGGACAAAAAACACCGAAGTTATATACGAATCAATTTTGTTTGTGGGAGAGAGGGGGGCCTTGCATTGTCAGTTACCGCGTTTGCGCGTGCGTATGTTAAAGTGTGTGTGTGTATGTGTGAGAGTGTGTATATGTATACGAAAACACAAGAAGTCTAGGGAACAGGGTATTTTGTAGTCGGGGCACTCGACTACAGCTCCCTTACTTGTTTGAGACTTGTATTTCTGCCAGAGATGTTGCTTATTATCGCGTAGATTCTGAAGGTCCTTGTTCCACCAAAAATTTCTTCGATTATATGTATGTGGCTTAGTTTGTGGTATGGCGATATTGGCAGCAGTTCTGATTGCTTTGGTTATTTTGACGACCTGAAGTTGGATGTTGGGATGTGGGTTCCAACGACAGTTTTGATCACATATTGAAGAGAACAAATCCCAGTTTGCTAAAACGGTTTTGTATTTTGGGGAAAATTGCGCTTTTTCAAAGTTATTCTTCTGAAGTAGGATGGTTTCAATCGGAAAATGGTCGCTGCCATATAGGTCGTTTAAAACCGACCATTTGCAAAACGAGTAAAGGGTAGGAGAAATAAAGGTAAGATCGACATGCGTGAATGTTGTATGGGTTGAAAAATGTGTTGCGGAGCCATCGTTCAGGAGAGACAGCTTCAGCTACTTTTTTACCTCTGGCGTTTGTGCAGCTAGAACCCCAGGCGAATCCCCAGGTTTTAAAATCACCCATTAGCAACAATGGGGAGCACATACTATTTATTCCTGCAAGTAGTTGGCTTACAGAAAAGGGGTGATCTGGTGGAATATATGTGTTAACAATTGTTAAATTTATATTTAGATTTATTTTAATAGCCAAATGCAAGATATTTGAGGTAGTTTGAATTTGGAGTAATGTGTGGGGTAGGTGTCTTTTGATAAGAATCCCTACACCTTGTTTTGCTGTTAAATTCATAGAAAGATTGGCAAAATAACCAAAATATTGTTTGGAACAAATAATGTGTTGGGCGTTATAAGGTAAGTGTGTTTCGTGGAGACATATAATATCTGGACTTTTATCATTAATTAAAATTCTTAATTAATCGTAATTATTTATGTAACCTTTTAAATTCCATTGAATTATCTTAAGAGTCATAAATAGAAAAGATATGACTTAGATGTCTGCAGGGATTAATTTGATGTATTTATGTTTAATTTTTTAATTTATTTTATTGTTCCATCGTTGACTCATCGGAGTCAACGTCAATTTGGGAGAGGGTTGTAGAATTGTTGTTTGAGTTTTGTGTTAGGTTTGGGTGCGTGTAAATTTTAGTGAGAGTATTATCATTTTTTTGTTTGACTATGTTTTCTGTTGTTTTGTATGTTTGGTATAGATTTTTTGTTGTGGTTAGGGATGGGAACGAATTCCCGGGGAATTCGGATGGTTGGGAGGTAGACGAGGAGGGGGAAGAGGTTGATTGGGAAGGAATTGTGGGCTGAGCTAGCAGCTGAGCTAGCAGTTGTAATTGCATTGGGAGAAGATTTTTTAGTTGTTTCTTGTGTGTTGTTTTCGTTATTTTTGGTCGCAGTGACTCTAGCGTAGCTATTTGGGTTGTGTGGTTTAAGCCCCCCATACACCACACAATTTTTTGTGCAAAATGCTTGTGTGTTAGTTAAATATGAGTGTATGCGTCACACGTATGACGTGCACCGTGCACCGTGAAAATCCAGTCTTAGTTCTTAGCAGAATCGTTCCAAAATTAATTGGGTTTGTGCACTAAGGCCCGTCTGAAGGGGTGTACAACTCAAGGACCCCCATTTAATAATAGAAATATTTTTAGTTTAAACCATTTATTATAAGGTAGAAAAAAAATCCGGGCTCCTCTCAGAAGTCCGGGCCCGGGGGGAAACGAAACCTTTGAACTAGATGATCGTGCCGAGCTAAGATAGTTCAGTCCACAGATTATTTCAACTCAATCACTTTTTGGCCCATAAATTCGTACTCCTTCAAGTATTTGCCCCGCTGTTTGCACCGACGCTCTCTGTGTTCCTTTCGTCCACATAGAAGGCAACTCCGCTGCTGCTGTCCTTTCATTAATTTTCTCTTTCCTATTTTCTTCAAAATCCCACAGCTGCTCTCAATGTGTCCACGCTCACCGCAAATCCAACAAATTTGCTTGGACTGATAAAGCGTGCAGTCGTGCAGCTCCCGTTGAGTGCAGCGACGACAACTCGAGCAATGCACGTAGTTGGGCTTAACGCACACATCACAGAGCGAACAATGTCTATAGGTTTGACCATTCTTCGAGGTACACTTCTGACAGAGATCGCAATGTCGATTCTCGGCAGCCGTGTGGAACTGACACTTCTCGCAATACTTATAGCCCTCCTTGGCAGGAAGGTAAAGAAAAGAAAGTGGCACATTGGTGAACAGGCGTACTGGCGAGCCATACACACGACTCTCCTTACCCACATTGGTGTAACTTTTGTGATTTGTGTAGTTAAACTTATAGTCGGACATTTCCATTTCGGGCATTTGTTGTTTGATATGGTTGAAGGAAAAATAAGGAAATATCCAAAAAATGGACAGCGGTGTTAGAGGCAGCTGATTCACGCGATTGTGCATCTGGCGTATGGAGCGTAAGGAGTGGGCTATCAGTTCAGTGCGACACCCGAACGGAGGATCAGTTACAATCAGCACTCGTTCGACTCTAAAAAAAATTTAGAGAAGAAAAGGTAATGCAAATGTTATGATGCAGTTCCTATACGCTTACATGGATCCTTGCAGAAACTGTTTAAACGGTTGACGTTTGTAGAAGAAATGATTGTTGCACATATTGTAGTGACAAAACTCTTCGGGGCCCAGGTAGTTGGCAAATCGCTCATCCAAGTCCAATAGGAAACTTTTTACTTTTAACTTGCCACGCAAATGGAAATGCAGACGGGGAGTGCCTATGCAGACGACCTTCCTAAGGATGGAATTAGCATATCAAAGTAATTATTCTTAATTTTTTTTTATTAACTTACGTTATTTCCAAATAGCGACACTGATCCTCCAGGAACCTTAAGGCAAGGTCATCAAAAAAATACTGTGCATGCGATTCATTGTGCGCCAGCGCCTGTATCAAACGTGTGGGATCAAGTAAACTCTTCCGATCCGGAAACGGGTGTGGTCTACCAAATTCCTCGCGGTTTTTTTTGAATCTGTGCTCACTCTGTTCATGCCATTCCTTGGCGGGCAGGTGAAACCTACACACTCTGATATCTCTGTGCGCAGAGCAAGCGTAGTAGCCCTCGCTTCTTTTTGACTGATGATAGAACAACACAGCGGGACCGTGGTTACAGCTTGGATGCTGATCTTCTGCCTCTGCATCGGGATCCTCCACTTCTAGCAAGAGTTTATCGTTTTCCACAGATACTCCAGTCATTATTTAGTTGCTCTCAAATTAAGATGTGCTTGGCGCTGCCACCACGTTATAAAACTAGAGATGAGCCCATGCTTTGGCAATTGACACGGAATAAAGTCGCACTTGTCTATCGCTTTGATATAGTTGTGATAAGCATGATACAATTATACAGGTACGGCGAATATGTCATTGTGCTCTCAATTTAGTCCACATTATTTCAGTTCATGATAGAACTATATGGCGGATAAGTCACTACATTTTTTCTGTCTGGCTGGGTTTTTGTGCGCACAGGCTCACTTAGCAAAAGCTATCAGTCCACATTTTTAAATGTGCGACGTACCTGTATAGTTGTATCATGGTGACAAGGCTTTTTTTTAAATAATTTTCAGCTCTGAATTGCAAATCAATTTTAAATGTAACAATTTCACCTTCTACAGTCCCGAAGATAACACATCTCTAGTTTGGTGCTGCCACCTTATAATAAAAAAATCGACACTAGTGCTGAACTGGTCACATTGATAGCCGACTTCCACATCTATGCGTTCTGTCATCGATTGCACGGAGTGCCAATAAAATTCCCAAAATGTTTCCACTGCGAGCGTTAAATAAAAACGTGAAATAATTTTTCTAATACCAACTGAATAGCAACCATTGCATTTAATACAAAATTTGAAAAATAGATGAAAGTGTAACCCTTGCAGTTTGTTTTTCTAAATAAGACTACTTCTCGGACCGTACTATTCTATGGGATCATAACAAACTAATATGTACATTTTTTGAAGGTTATTCCATTGAAAACAAAAAAGTTTTCCTTACTAGAACTTCTTTTTTGACCGATCATTCATACTGCAGCTATATGCTATAGTCATCCGATTTTGACAAAACTTTGTAAAATTGTGTGAAATACGAAATTAATAAATGCCAATTTTGAGAACATTTCCATTGAAAAGTTTTTCTAACTAAGACTACTTTTTAGACTCTACTTTTCTATGACAGCTATTCTATATTGATATCCGATTTGGACCAAACTTAGTGAAATTATGGAAAAGCCTAGCAAATTTAGATATTCGAAGTTTGGAGGCGACTCTTTTCGACTGATCGTTCCTATGACAGCTATATGCTTTTCGATCCGGCCGGTTCCAATAAATGTGCAGCTAAAAGACTTCGTGCGTGTATCGTGTACTAAAAGACTTCGTGCAAAGTTTGGTGAAGATTGCTTTAAAACTGACGGAGGAGATAGCATAGTAACAGACGGGAGAGGACCGGGGAAGCCAGATGTAGCTGTCGCGGAAGCGGAGAGACGTGATTAGAGTATGTCTGACGGCCCTAAGCCAAGCTGCTGCTACCATCTATTATCACTTTTATTAGTTTCTGTTAAACAACGTTAATTCTATAAATAAGATTATCGAAGCTTCACCTCTTAATAAGATTATAAGCCAAGCCAGAAACGTAACACAAAAACGAAAGCGTTTTTTCATTTTAAAAAGTTATACTTATGCCGACGAAATAAAAAGTAATTGTCAAATTAATCACTCGTACAGTTGCCAAATGTATGTACATTAGGTAAATTTTCCTTAATTCTGCACTCAATGAATATCTTATTTATGTATTTTAAATTGCATTTAAGTCTTTAACTGAATTGAAAACCATTTTTTGTAAGGGTTTCAATAAATTTTCGCATGTTCCATTTTCCATTGTTTCGCTTGATTCTCTCTCGCTTGATTTTGGACCGTTTCATCTTTTACTCTATATACACGTCTTCATGATAATCTAAAATCATGAATATTTTGCAAATTTCGTGACTTTTTTGACCGTTTGGTTAATACTTCCTATTTACCCGTCTACAATTGCCGTCTATCAAATCTTCACAATAATCCAGGCTCAAATCAAAAATGTTCATATTTCGCCATATTTTGGACCGTGTAATCTACAGCTTCCATTTACCAACGTCGGCATTGTCATATAAGCACTATGCGCTTTCATAAATACTCATAAGGTTGTTTTTCAAATTTCGCGATTTTTGGACCTTAGAAATCTTCGCGAGCAAGCGTTGCCCAAAGTTTTATGGAAATCGAATGAACGGTATAGTTTTTGAAATTTCGCGGTTCTTGGACCATTTTCCGCCCATATCTTCTACTTGGAAACCGTTCCGGGCAAGCGTCGAACCACTATCCAAAGATTTACCGAAACCGCAAATTTTTAAATTTTCGCGGTTTTTGGACAATTTTCAATTCATTCCCCATCGGATGAACGGTATAATTTTTCGAATTTTGGACCTTTGAAACCTTCGCGGGCAAACCATTGACCAAAATTTCATCGCAATCGGATATACGGTATAGTTTTTAAATTTTCGCGGTTTTTGGGCCATTTCCCGCACATGTCTTCAAATCAGAATCCTTCGCGGGCAAGCGTCCAAACATTCTCCAAAGTTTTATAACAATCGAACATTTTGCAAATTTCGCGGTTTCTTCTACTTGGAAACCTTCCCGGGCAAGCGTCGATCAATTTCCCAAAGTTTTAGAGAAAACGTAAATTTTGCAATTTTCGCGGTTTTTGGACCGTTTTCCGCAAATTTTTTCAAGCGTTTAACCATTCCCAAATTTTCATTGCAATCGGATGAACGGTATAATTTTGCAATTTTCGCGATTTTTGGACCATTTCACAGACATGAGACATAGCCTATGAAACTTTTTTGATCGACATGAACATACTGTGAAAAATTCGTGAACTCCGGTTCAGCAGTTCAGAAGCCCATAAGGGACAAACATACAAACATACTTTCACTTTTATATAGATGTATAGATACTTAAATAAATACAAAACCAACATAATGTGGTATTCCGTAAGGCACACTCAGACAAAGGCGGTGCATCAGAAATCTCTATTGATTTGATCCAAATCGTTAAAGGGGATAGGTGTAGTCAGAATTGAAATAAAAATCGATTTTTTGTTCTTGCATTTTTATTATGTAAATGTATATATAAATACACACCCAGAAGTCAATTCGGATATTATCTTGGAAGTTACACGCATATTTGTATGGACGTATCAGTAATTTCAGAGCTGTTAATACTTTATACGCTCCTACTCCGAAACCGCTTGCCGGACTCTAATGAAATTTATACGGGTTGGACCCTGTTAATTCGAACTCTCAAGGGACCCTTAAAAATTGTCGAATTAAAGGGGTAATTGAATTAATGAATGAAATGAAAAAAAAATTATTTGATTTTAGAACAGTTCTTGTTGGCTGATTAATTTTATTGTGAACTGTCATGGTGGTGAGCTATCATTCAGCTGGGAACCAGCAGCGTGCAACCATTTGTAGAAGGGGGTGCCAAGATAACACTTAAGCTAAGTTGAGCAGGCGTTCCGAGGAACGCCTTCCATGGATCCAAAGATCGGAGGGATGCCGTCGGCTTAGACTTCTTCTGAGCCTGTTTGGCGCCAGATCAGAGGCAGTGAGCCACCAGACGGTCATGATATCTGCTGATATGCCTATATATCTGGGCGCATAATGGCAAATAGTCCAGATCGCGGTAAACAGTTGTATCCCTCACATAGAAGGGATCATCTGTGATGCTCTGGAGAACCTGGCTTATAATTTCTAAAGAGTTGTAGAGCATGCCGTACCTCATAGCGGGATCCCCCAGGGATCTTGTAAATTTAATGTCAAAGTCAAAAATTATCAAACATAAAATTAATAAATGATGACTGTTTAAACGACCTTTATACTCTTTAACTTGTAGTTTTTACAGGCAGCTTTTGGTGTTTTGCGCGCAAAGCTGCCCTTTGGAATTCCCAAACGGTTTTGCCGTCGCAGGCATGGAGGGACTGCTGTTTGGACAGACATTTCAGGCTGAAGATCGCTGATGAGTGAGGTTGGTCCCTCATGAAACGTCGTCCGATCAACCTGAAGCCTCCTTTGTTGTGTTGTGTGCCTCTGTTTAAAGCTATGTCAATAACATAGTAAGACCTCGAGCCTGTAAAAACTACAAGTTAAAATTAATAAATTTGATTTATAAACAATTTATACAAAGAACTGAAAGTAGGCGTTTTCCACGTAGGTCACGGGTCGCCCAAATAAATCTCTTTGCCCAAGGGTCAAGATCGGCTTGATGACATGCTAGAAAATCATCCCGAGATGATGCAGTTTTTCTCACTACCTTTGTGAAGGACCCAATTGTATTTGATTCAGAAATTTTGAGCAGCGGCAGCATCGATAATACCAGCACACATCGACAACCACAACCATGGTTAATTTAGAATGATAGAGACAGGAGCAGTATTAGTGCATTTTTGTTAAATTTTATATTCAAAACCTTTTTAAGAGCGTTAACTGACGGAGGTAAATTTTGTATTTCACATCTTCAAATTCTAAGCGCTGTTGTAAAAACTACTCAGTGGCCAACCGGCGAACTGGAACGGTGGAGGCTGGAACATGGGAGCCATTTTTATTTTTAAATTTTCTCTTGACTACAATGAATTATTGAACATCTTTAAACACAGAAATTTCACAGACTATTATTTTAGTTGTGTCGGGGTTGGGTTTAAGCTTTATGGGCATTAAAAATGTAGTTTTGCACCATGCAACTGCGCTTTCGCCGTAGTTTTTGTTTGTTTTTCAGTAAAAGTTAGATCAAAATCATATAGAGCGTTTTTGAGAAATCTTTCATTTTGTGACCACCTACGTCCCCCACCAGCTCACTTTATTTTATAGTAGTAGTAGTGTGCGTCTACTGATTGATAAAATTTTTTCACATATATCAACGCGTAGGTCTTACCGGCAACAAGAAAAATGGGAAAAAAGTGAGTTTAGGTTTGTCCCCTTCTGAAGGTTCCTTAACCAATTGTACGATCAAAGCGAATTTTTGATATTACGTTCCCAATGACCCTGTCCGTATTTCCAGAATTTTGTAGATTTTTATCTTGGGTGTTGCTAGTTCAAAAGTACCCATAGAACGCTAGCCTAGGCTATAGTTGAAAAACTGGGTATGAGGTGATGCTCACAGAAATCCGCTCTATTAGAATTTAAGGGTCATATCGAACATAACTTAAAAAACATTCCCCGCACATACAATTTGTGAAATTTGTAATTATCTATAACTTTGTCTTTGAAAATTTTTGTCTAAATGCAATAGTTTCAGAGATATGGACCAATTCGCGTTTTCCAATTAGCGGCCGTTCCCAATGCCACAAATTGACACAAATGTGAACTTAAGCCTTTTAGACAGTCCCCTACCAGATAACAAAAATCTGGCTGATTTATATTTTATGCATGAATTTGCCCTTTTTTGTTTAAATTGACTCGACTAATAAATAAATATATCACTGGCTTTACATAAATGAATCTATCAATAATATATAGTAGTAGTAGTAGTATTTTTATTTCAAACATTTGTTTTATAAAAAAAAACATACAGGCATGTTCTCAATTCCGCAACGTTTTGAAAAGTAAACCGAATGCAATTCCATTTCGGTTTGGATTTGCTGTTCTCAATTCCGAATGATTTTGCTTACATTTTACATTTGGCAAACCACGGACCAAACGAAATCGCCACGGGAGAATCAAGCGAAACGATGGAAAATGGAACATGCGTGCGCCCCCAATTTCTCGAGACATTTAACAAAAAAAAAATTGTTTTAATTTAGTTAAAGACTTATAGCCTATTACCACTATATCAAATATGTACATATTTTCACATTTTATCACATATCAAAATATATGTAACATGTTTTCCATTGGAAAAAATGTACATATTTAATATATGTGTCCAATGGACTGAACGTCCCCTATATGATAGGTACATTAAAAGGCTGAGCCAATTTAACCGATGTACTTCAAAGGATTTTTGGACCACGCAACATTTTAAAAAATATAGAGAATGCTAAAAGCAGCTTTAAATAAAAATTAATAATTAACAAGGTATTCAAACAATAAAAGATGAAAGGCAGCGGGACACAATTAGAAGCAATCTGGCAGATAAAATAAACAATTTTAAACACACAAAGAAATTGGACCAGAAGGACAAGTTTATTCTAAACATTGCTAAAAATACGGAAAAACTGATAAAAGAGCACAAGGATAAAGTTGTAATCACACAAGCAGATAAGGGTAACAAGACCGTCGTAATGTACAAAAAGGACTACATGAATAAAATGAAGGCACTCCTGAGTGACAAATCAACATATAAAACTATGAGGAAAGACCCGACATCCCAGCTGATAAAAAAGAACAACGCAATAGTCAACGCTCTCTATAAACAAAATAACATTGATACACGATTAAAATTCAAACTCCACTGCTCGGGAGGACACGCACCAAGAATATACGGACTACCTAAAATACACAAAGAAGGCACACCCCTTAGACCTATAGCAGCATCGACAAATGTACCATGTTACCAATTGGCAAAGCATATAGGAAATATTATTAATAACATTACATCAGAAACATACAATATAAAAAATTCAATGGAGCTGAAGAACAGAACCAGGGACCTGCATATTGAAGACGATGAAATCCTTGTATCGTTTGATGTCGTATCTTTGTTTACGAATATCCCAATACATTTGGCTATTCAAAACATAATGGAAAAATGGGCGGATATAGCAATACACACAGAAATACCAAAGAATAAGTTTAGGGAAATATTGGACTTCGTTTTAATAGACAATAACTACTTAACCTATGACAACACAATTTACAACCAAATTTTTGGCATGCCGATGGGGAACCCGGTTTCACCAACCATAGCGAATGTGGTATTAGATAAGATACTGGACAACGCCATTGAAGACCTTGAAAAACAAAACGTACACATAAAACACATAGCAAAATATGTGGATGACATTTTTTGCATAATAAAATCGAAAGACTCAAACAAAATATTGGATACACTAAACAAACAACATCACAGGATACAATTTACATTAGAAGCGGAACAAAATAATACAATTGCTTACTTAGACACAGAGATAAAGAGAGAACAGGGAAAAATTAGATTCAAATGGTACACAAAAGACATGGCATCAGGACGAATTATCAATTTCCACTCACATCAACCCAAAAATCAAAAAATTAACACAGCGAAAAACATTATAAATAAGGCATATACGTTAAGTGAAGAAAGTAATAGACCTGACATATATATAAAAATCAAAAAAATGCTTAGGAAAAACAGCTTCCCGGAAAAACTAATTGACAATCTAATAACAGACGCCACAAGTAAGAAAAAAGAATCAAAAATTAACGAAGGAACAGATACACAATATATAAGTGTACCGTACATAGACAAACTAACTAATAAAGCTACTATATCTAAAATCATACCAAAGGAAGTTTCAAACATAACGTACGCTTATAAAGCTCACACCAACACAAGGAAATTGTTTACAAACACGAAAGACAAAATAGAAAAAGAACAACAACAACACCTAGTCTACGAGATCGCATGTAAAGGGAGGGGAGAAGACGTTTGCAGTGGCGTCTATGTCGGCACAACAAAGCGCGCACTAGCAACAAGAATAGCAGAACACAAAGGAGACGCAAAAAACAAAAAGATGACGACCGCTATCGCCAAACATCTGGCAACAACTGGACACACAGCTGATTTCGACGATGTGAAAATACTTGACATTGAGCGAAAGGAGAGAACGAGACTGACTTTGGAGAGCCTACGAATACAGCAGAGGGGGGAGAACGCGCTAAACCACAAAGAGGATATTGAACAAATAAATTACATATATGCGGCAGCGGTAACAAAACAAAACAACTTGACAAAGAAAAAAATGGAAAAACCAAGAACAATTAGATCGACAAATTAAGTGTTTTTAACTATGTATGTATGACAAAAAAAAAAGAGTTTGTTTTTGTATTGTTTTTATTTGTTATCATCAATAAATTTAGACTCCCTGAAGAAGGCGCAAAATGACGTCGAAACGCGTAGGAGAAAAATCTGAATAAGAAATGCTTTTTTATTTGGGATGAACCACAACGGCCAAGGAAAACCCGCACAAAAAGGTAAAGCTACACAAAATTCAACCGAAATGGCCCAACAATAAACATCACACAATTAATAATTAAAAAAGAAAAGTATGCCACCACGGTGACTTGAGCCCACAACCTCGGCGTTGCACTACATGTTTCTCTAAAATAAATACTCCTAAATTCCAAAAAATTTTTTTGGCATTTCAAAAGCTACTTTTTTGAATAAGTAAAATGAAAATGTACATAAATTTATTAATTAATAACTTTAGTATATAATAGGAAAGTAATGTCATAATGTCATATAAAACCCAATTTTAATTATTATATTATAAATAAAATTAAGTCTAAGTTTAATATGTTTGTAAATCCAAGTTTGTAAATGTTTGTGACTAGTGCATTAATTTATAAGTTTATCTTGTAGCACTAGGAAATAAGCTCAATAAATCTAAATCATATGGAAACGCTCAGAAAAAAATATGTACATTTCGAAATATGTGATTATAGTGGAAATAGGCTATTAAATGCAAATCAAATTACATAAACAAACTACTTTCATTCCATTCCACCGAGCAGCAATCATTACTTTTTAAAACGTAAAACGCTTTCGTTTTTGTGTTGCGAGAAACTGAATCAATTCCGTTTCCGAAAAGTTGCAGTGGAATTGAGAACAAAAAGAATAACCTAATATTGCTTATAAAACAAATGAAATTTTATATGTTGTTTAATGCGCGTTCTTCGATAATTGGACGCGGGCGTAGCTCTAGTGGAAACGCCTTAGAGGGTGTGCCATGACAAAATACTATCGATAATCGATACATTTTTAACAACCCTGCCAACCTTTCCTCTTGGTTTCCGGCTTACTCTGTCTTTCATTTCCTTTCTCGTACTGGCAGCGTGCAGTTGATTTTCCGTGGTAAGTTGCAATTAAAATTGTGTTATCATTTATGAAAAGTAATTGATGATTGTTCTTTTTCTGAAGAGTCGAATGCCAGGGATTTCCTTGGTATTCTTTTCTTGTAGAGAGAATAAGAACGGCCAACTGATGCCATTAACTGTAAAGTGAATGTGGAGGCTACTTTGTTTGTTATATTAATGTAGATTTTGCTTGCAGATGAACAAGACACGTGGTGGATTGGCTATCTCCGCCGGCAGTCTCAACAAAAGGTGTGTGCATATATGTGAATTATATACTTGTAAAATACTTATGATGATAAGTTCAATCTGAACAAAGTACTGTTGATTTACAACTTAAAAATTAAACCAAAAGGATTCTGAGAAAAAATTGATACATTTGACGGGGAAAAATGAAGGAAACCGAACCTAACCTATTTCTTTTTATGTTGTAGATGCAGTTGTATGGACCTAGCTAATTTTTCTGGATTTATAAGAAATGGGGTACGTTTTGTATTAGCTTATACATTATTTTTCTTTAACTTTTTCAAAATGATGAAAGTAATTACCGTATGATTTTTGTGATAAAAACCTCGATGGCTGCAAATTATTGCAACTGACATATTTTATATTCAAGAAAAATATTTATTTTCAAAGAAAATTTATTAATTAATTTAATTTTAATTACAGAATTTTCCAATGACCGAGACCTAACTTCTTGACCTGGTGCAGAACTTTGCTTCTCCTAAGAGGTAATATTATAATAATTTTTTAGTATATCTGGCTAGCGTTTTGATGATGAAAGTAATTACCGTATGATTTTTGTGATAAAAACCTCGATGGCTGCAAATATTTGCAACTGATATAAATATAATTTAAAAAAAATGAATAAAAATAATTTATATGAACTAACTTTACGAAAATTCTTATTTCTATTTACAGTTTAATACGAAATGAAAAGCTGATGTGCCTTTGACATCTGCCGAGCCATCAAAGTATTTCGATCGTAAAAACCCATGTTCCAACAAGGTAAAATATTTCTTCTTGTTCAAAGAATTTTTTTTATCAGAGATGCAGCCCGGGACTCTTTACTATTGTACAATATAGAACTTGGAAGGCAGGATTGTTGATAATTGATGGTCAGATAACTTTTGGATAATTTGATCTATGACAAAATGACCGAACTAGACAATTGTTGGGGGTAATTATGTATGTCTGTTTTAAAGTGTGAGCCTTGGGTGTTAACCTAGACAGTACTCACAGCGTAATTTCAGTCATGGTAAAGGAAGAAGTGCAATTACAAGTACTGTCGTCCAATGTCGTTTAGTTACCTGCAATTTCTTTTTAAGTTAAATTTTAGACTGCTTTTATTTGATTGCCTTTTGACCATCCACCAAAATGTCTGGTATCGTATCCTCCCATTTCCAACTCCATTGCCTATTAACTACGTTATTGTCCGTTCCTAGGCCGGAATTGTGCGTTTGATATCATTAGAGTTTGGAAAGTTTGATTTGACTTAAGAAGTTTAGCTTTTGTTTTAAATAATGCCTGGTAAGCATCTCTGATTTTAATTCTTATATGATGAATATCTTTTTATCTATTAACTTTCGTTCTACTGAGTAGAAAATGCGGAGATTTTTAACTGAAAATGAATATCGTATACGAAATATGTATATTAAATATGTAATGTAATGTTTTTTAAAGTTTGTATCCTTTCTTATTCACAGAATTCTGGTGGAACATCTTAATGGAAAGAGAATCATGAAGTCCAAAGGTAAGCGTCTTAAATTTATACCTTGATCAGTTAAGAGTTTGGTACAATGGGATCTCTTATACAAGGCTAAGTTCAGATTGTGAAATACATATCTGGTTCCAAAGATGGTGAACCTCCATTCTTCTGTCAAAATATTACAATTAATTTCGGTTTTCCTTTTTCGACTGGTAAATAAAAATATTTTCCAACCAAAGAAAAGACTAAACATCTGTATAAAAGACCCGTTTGTTGACCCAGCTCTTAGTCCCATCTTGATGATACCCATAATCTGACAGCTATGCTGACCAACTCAAAAATTAACCAAAAGGATACTGATGACAAAATTAAATATCTAAATACTTATAAATATTTACAGAAGATACCTATAAAAGTTGTTCTTTTTCATTTCAGACTCCAAGATGGAACTTTAAAGAACCTTTTTAAATGATGCTGAGAACCCAGGTAAAGTTAGTTAATGTGTGGAGGGCAACTAAATCTTTCGCTTAATTTAATGATGTTACTTCATAGTATAGTTCATTAGAATCCAATATGTTACAAACTTTTCGAAGCTGATTTACATTCTACTTATTTAAATACTCAAGTTTTTAAACTAATGTGGAACTAAAATGTGTTTATGTTTTTGCAGGATTAACTCCAGATTACTTGGCATGATTGAGAGATGCAACTCGTAAGGTAGGTTAAATTAATTTGTATCTTATAAATATTTCCGTAAAGCGTTTTTTTCTGATGAACAATCCTAAATCAGGATCCCTCTACTGAGTAGAACCCATTAAAAACCATGCGGTCAACTTTTCCCTGACTGAGTAAAAGAACGCTTGAAGCTGATTTCTTAGTGTTCGTAATGCTACGCTTTGGCATCATTAATAAGTTTAGAAATCAGACCTTCTTAATAAAATTATAACCTTTTCTTTAAATCAAAGAAACTTATGAAAATTATTTTTATTTACAGTTGTTATTCTTCACACTTGCAAACACATTTGGGAATCTGTTAAGGTAAATTATAATTAATTTGTTTTTTATTCATTTCAAAATGATGAAAACCCCTCGGGGGTTTTTCTGCTGAGCAAATCAAGTCATGCTGAGTTATACTTGTCTTCTTTCCCAGGCTGAATAAATAATTTGAATTTAAAGCGTTTACCTTCAAAAGTGCCAATTTAATTTTTCTAATTTCCTTATTTTACAGAGATCTGTGACAAATGTATGTAATGATGTTGCCCGCTGATTTT